>JBAMJV010006372.1:0-31329 GCA_037951105.1 Echinarachnius parma | reverse complement strand
CACAAAGTGCACATTGTCCACTCCCTGGAGAGCATTCCAGCCAGGCAACCTCGTAGTTGCACACAGTGCCCGCTGGATGACTAAAAACCCACAGAATCCACTCGCGAGATCCACATCTTTGTTTTGTCTCTTTATATTAAAAAGATGGCAGTTTTCAGGACCCCGTTCCATAAAACGTTTCCATTTGTTGTAAATATCCAATTAGTGTAAGTATCATATCAGCAGCCAATCAGCATGGAGCATTACGTGTATAGCTGTTGCCTTGGAAGCTATACAATAAATGGACACTTTGAACAATTTTTTTTTTTTTTTTAATGAAAGAGGCATGACATTACAGATCCCCCCCCCCATCCTTTAGAAGTGATCTTTTGGGACTAATATATATAACTTTGTAAACATACCCATGGGAATATGGATATACAGTGGAACCTCGTTATAAAGAGGTCAGATATAACCAAACACTCTTATAACAAGGTCATTTTGCTGGTCCCAGCTCTTTATATTGCTTTGTTTTTTTACCCTGATATAATGAGAAACCTGATATAACAAGGTAATTTTCATGGTCCCAATGACCTCGTTATAACGAGGTTCCACTGTACTGCAGTAGTTTAAAGTTTTTTTTAAATTGTATTGTTTGTAAATGTAATCTTTATAACTGTGAAAGAAAAATTTCCATTAATTTTGGACAAAAACTACAATAAAATCATTTATGTTTTAATCTAATTTTATTTTGAGACACAAGCAATATGTAAATCTATTTGAAACATAAATCCCTCTTCATGTAATTGAGCAATATGCTAATCACTTTTCACAGCAAATTTGGCACAAGTTAAACAAAGCAACACTACTATAATATTTGACACAAAATTTCATCTTAAAAGTGAATAAATGATCCATATTTACATTTCTGAGACACGCAGTTAAAGTACACATAATCATAACAACAAATTATAACAAGGTTCCACTGTACATGTATTAAGTTCCATAGTTTGATTTTTATTGTCTAATTTGTCCTAAACAAAAATGGATGTCTAGATAGCTACGTAAACTCAATTTCTATGGAAAGTGGATTAAGTGCCTTTTGGTACTAAGCTCTGCAAATACATTTAAATGTAGCCAAACCTATATCTGTGTTTGTGTGTGTGCATTTTGGTGCGTGAGTGATTATATACGTGCATGTGTGTTGTGTGTAAAAAGGGATACTGTAGTTGAGTTTTGGTATAGAGGGCGCTACACAATATTTGTTTGTGCAATAATCTAAAAACTGTCAAATTTGAAAGAGCGTAAAATTTTAATGACAGAATAAACTTTATTTGCTCAAAATCGGTTCAGAAATCAATGAAATATTCATAAACATAGCCATAAGTTTTTTATTAATACCTCTCTATCTAGTCGCTATTTCAACAAAACATAACATGCACAATATTTTATTTTAAATGGTTTAAGGGGCCTTGCAAAGTTTTAAAAATTCAAAACATCCAAATAAGATTTGAATAGAGCACCCCCCCCCCATCCAAACTTTTTTTTTTGGAAATCCATCTCCGACATGGACAGAAAACTCAAATCATATGACTTTTTATAAGTCGTATGATTTGAGACGAGTAAAGTGCATTTTTTACACTAAATCTTTATTTTGGGTGGGGTTTTCCAATTTATTATTTTTTAATCCAAAATTGCCCTGGACCCACCCACCCACTTCTAAATCTTATTTGGATGGTTGGAAATTTGTTTAACTTTGCAAGGCCCCTAAACCAACTAGTGTTTAGAGAGCGCCCTCTTGAGTTTTAATGGCTCTTTTTTAATAACAGGCTTTTTACGTAGTCATTTGTAATTTTGAATTCCTTTCCAGCATGATGAAGTTATAACTTTTAGTTTGTTATGAAATGGTGCAGGTTTAGGTTACTAACATTCAGTTTGACCAAAACTACTCTTTACCAAAACTCAAATATCCCTTTAATGGTATGAGTGTTGTGTTGTCAATATTTAACGTATCACAAGTGTGTGTTGGGTTATTGTCAATATTTATATCAAATTTATGTGTGGAGCATGGGGGGGGGGGGGGGGGGGAGGAGGGGGATATACCCCCCCCAAAAAAATATTTGTGGTGAGGGGGGGGGGGGGTGGCCTGTATTATTGAACCATTACAAATTAATATACTCCACCACTCTGTTATCATTTTAAGAAGATTGGTTTCAACCATTTCTTATGAAAAATCAAACGTGTGATATTTTGTATCAAAATTGGTTCAATAGATCAACTTATTGGGTATCCGAAAAGTTTAGGCATTATAATTGTATTTATCTAATAAATGTGGGTCCCACATTTATTCCAATCGGATATGTTTGATATTTCTGCTGTTTCTAAACTGATTTTGATCAAATTAAGTTTGTTTTATCTTTGCTTTTGCAATAATAAAACATTTGTTTTATTACCTGACAAACAGACAAATTAATTATTTCTTGAAGCGCCATCTAAACCAATACTGAATATCCCTTTAATTAACGTTCCTGGGGCTGAATTCCCTAGACCCTAGGGATTCTTGTATAGGATCCCCTTGATACAATCCATTGGCGTCGATCACAGGGGATGGTGGGGGTGGCCTATATTTTTGTCCCCTCCCCCAATTCAAATTCACCACGCCCATTTTAAACCCATTGTACAAGTAAATTATTTGATTTTGTTTTCAAAATTATAATTATGTTACTTATTGAATGTGATTATAATTGGTAAAACATGGTTCTAAAATGTCAATCATATGCTAATACGAACCATTCCAATTATTTATGTAATTATACAATTTGAAATTTAAGCCATAATTCATTACTTTGAATGTAATGTATAGTTAGGATATTATGATTTTTACTATGACGTCCTCGGTAAATAATGAGTAAATGTAAATCCTTCCAAAAAATCTATTTGAAACATAAATCCCTCTTAATGTAATTGAGCAATATGCTAATCACTCTTTTAAACACAGCAAATTTGAAACAAGTTAAACAAAGCAACACTACTATTATATTTGACACAAAATTTCATCTTAAAATTGAATAAATGATCCATATTTACATTTCTGAGACAGGCAATTAAAGTACACATAATCATAACAGAACTACAAACTTATAAATCCAAGAAACGGTATTTTTTAATAATAAATTTTACACATGGGGAAAATAATTAAAAATATATTCATATTTTTCATTCACAGATGTTTTTCACACATTAAAATGACGTTAAAGGGGAAGTTTCTACAAGCTTTTAAGCAGGTTGTGTGAAAAGTGAACAATTTTAGATACCTAAAAGCGAAGGTTTGAGCAGATTTTGATAATCCAATACAGAATTATGATTTTTCAAAGTTTTGATCAAAATCTTGTTTGCTGCCCTCTTAGTCGGCTATTTGCCAAATCTGTGATGTCACAGAGGAACAACTCCCCATTGGAACTGTACAACAAAACTTCACAAAATATCACTTTTCATGAAAAAGCATCTTCCCTCTACTCTCATTCTCAGATATGTTAGAGAAGAGGTAAATATGCGTGCATTTAAGGGAAAACTTCCTCAACTGGTCCAGTGAAATCCACGAAAATTAAAAAAATATGTGTACAAAGTCAATGGAAGATTGTATAATGGCATCACAGATTTTGGCAAATTGCCATCTAGAGAGGGCGGCAAACAAGTATTAACGAAATCATAACTTCTGAATTGAAAATTCGACTAAAATGAGAGGGCCCATGAAGGATAAACTGCACATTTGTTAATTAATGGTGCAAGCCATAGAGTAACTATAATATAAAGCAAGCGGTATTCTTCCTGCCAACTGCGCAGTATTCCCATTGCACTGTCGGTTCGGTTGTGAGGCACCAAGCTCCTCGATGACGATCACCGCAGCCCACGTTCCTGCAGTAGTTGTGATCTCCAATGCCTTGGTTAATGGTGAATGACAGTAGTGGAAACGCCCCACCCCCTAAAAATGATATGTACGCTCTTATTACCAACCATGTGAAAGAATATATGGGAATTAAAAAATTATACAAATTTGGCCAAGAAACCACCTACTAATTAATACATTTGCAAAATTATAATATATTGATCTGTACAGTTGCGGATTGATATCGCCAACGCGGAATCGCGCATACGCTACATGCAAAATGACCGAGTGCGTTCGCTATACGGGCTTGTCCCCAGCTTGTCGATATCTCCAGTCTAGCGCTAGCGGCGCGGACAGGTGCGAACGGGCGGTGGATTTATACATTTCACGGGCGTGTATTGGATTTCTTCCTATATTTCTGAATTTAACGCATAGTTAGATTCGGATTTTACCACACAAGCCCTTTTTAGATACTTATTCAACAATATTGATCAATTATAAATGTTTTCTGTAACTTTCCCCAAACTGTTATTCATCTTTAATTAGGACCTCATCCGGGGTGTATGGGTGCGCGTGTGGCGTTTGCTCGGTCCATTTCTGACAGGTGCGACCAGAGAGGGTTGTTGACAGGTTGCCGCGGTACATCAGCCCAGAGCGGTCGTACGGGTCACAGTCGGTTGAAATTACTGCTCATTTTCACACACATAATCTGATGGAAATAAAAAGCACATTAAAACAATTATTAAACAACTTACATTCATTTCCCCCCATAATTAATTCAAATTTGTTCATCCTTATAGGGCCTTTGCTAGACCCGCTTAAATAGATCATACGGAGTTAAATGTTTGTAGTACATATACAGGGTGCCCCCCAAGTAAAATAATAAACTTATTATGTCCATCGGATAAAGTGTATTTTCCAATGAAAAACGATACCAAGAACAGTCAATTCAGTCGTGCGTGTAAATTTTGTTTTAGGGCGCTGTGAATGACACTTTTTTGTCATTTTTTACCAAGTCAGTGCTAGATAACTCGCACTTACTGCCCGTCATAGCATTGAAGAACAAGCAATACGCGCGCCATTGTTAGTGTGCATTCAGCTGTGTCCCGATAGAATGGGCATAGTTGTCCGATGCTATGACGGGCAGAAAGTGCGATTTATCAATGGGAACCTGACATGGTCTCAATTGAGACGTCCTACAACAAAAACTACTTGTCCAAAATTACTGTTCTTGGTATCGTTTTTCATTGGAAAGGACACTCTATCCGATGGACATAATAGTTTTGTTACTTTATTTTGGGAAGTGCCTTGTTCCGTTTTGGGGGGCCACCCTGTATATATGGACGAAATATGAATGCACAACAAATGAAGTATAACGCTAGCTATGCCTCGCCATGCAGTGGTCTTCCTTTCTACATAATTCCCAGGACGAAATACCAATTGAAATTCTAATGGGTACCCATTGAAACCATTGGGTACCCATTGAAATTCTAATTGGTACCAATTGAATTCAATGGGTACCCATTGAAACTGAATCAAATGGGTACCCACTACCGAATTCAATAGACCGCTTCTGTAATGTATGCAAATAATATGCGTATGACGTCAGACTCCCCGTTGGCAAGCTTAACAATAGTAACTAGGTCCGGCAAGCTCCGGAAAACTTAGCTTGCCGGACCTAGTTACTATTGTTAAGCTTGCCAACGGGGAGTCTTACGTCATACGCCTATTATTTGCTTACATTACAGAAGCGGTCTATTGGTAGCCATTTTTTTTTTTTTTGCCAAATTGTTTTATTACCATATGCCAAATTGTTTCATTACGATATGCATGCTCTTCGATTACCAATTGATTTCAATTGGTAATTTTCGATTGGTAATTCTTCGATTACCAATTGATTTCAATAGACCGCTAAGTTTGCCGGAGCTTGCCGGACCTAGTTACTATTGTTAAGCTTGCCAACGGGGAGTCTGACGTCATACGCATATTATTTACATACATTACAGAAGCGGTCTACTGGTATAGGTTTTCCCGCTCAATTTCGCGATTGTGACAATCAAATTGATATAAGGAGCAAACGAATTCGCGCGATTTGCGATCGCCGTGTCAAAGCAGCATTCAAATTCGTAAATAGTCGTTCAAAATCGCGTCTGAGCAAGTGAATTTGAACAAAGAGCATACCTTTTCATCAATGGTCATTCAAAATCGCACGTAGTTCACGCTGGCGCTACTGCACATTCGCGAATTCGAGTGCCCATAAATGAACTATTGTGTCTATTCACGAAACAGTATGCGTACATGCAATTTTTTCTTTTGCACTTATTCGGAATTTGAAAGACCGATACCAACGATTACGCGGCAATGCTTGAATTTGAATGACCCTTAATAAATTCGATTGAAAAAAGTGTAAAATTGAGCGGGAAAACCTATAATATAGTCAACGGGAATTTTACCCTGGGTTATGCGCACGTCTGGCAACCAAATGTGTACGAGGGTAAAAGCATTCCTTGCATAATATTATACATGTACGTGTATATATAAAGTCAACAAAACAAACTCGAAAAAACGCTATAATTCCAGTTTTCTGAAGATATGAAAACCGGTTAGAAGTAATTGAGTCAAACAAATTACAATGGAATTATAGCGTTTTTCGAGTTTGTTTTGTTGACTTTACATATTTTATATCGACGAAGACTTTGTAAAGTAATATTTATTTATATACATACCTGGCATAGAGCCATTATAAACGAATTCAACAAATATAACTTTGTCTTTGATTTCCATTATTTATTCATCAATTTATTATTATAATAATTCATCATTAAGCTTCCACATTGTGTCTAAATAAAAACACCAATGGTGATCTTGCCTTTGAACAGGTCCTGGCACGCGGGGGTCTCTGTTTGCCACGGGGCAGTACTCCCACCTCTTCTCGGGCTCGGGGTCCGTGGTATAGCACCAGGCCGTGCAACCATTGTCGTAATTCCTGCAGTAGTTGTGGTCTCCCAGCCCGGCATTGGGGTGCGCGTTGGATGTCTTCGCTGTCCACTTCTGGCAGGTGCGTCCTGTCTCCGTCTGCGACACATTGCCTCGATAGGTCGCCGCCGTAGGGTCGTGTACCAAACAAGACGTTGCTTAAGAATTAAATTTAAAAAGGATGAAGAATAATATATTAATGTCCGCGTTACCGTAATTTGGTAACTAAAACCATTGTCTAAAGGTTATTTTTCTTAAAAGGTGTCTGGTCGTGAACACAAGTGGTGTGAATAGCATTAAGACTTTTAGAATCTGGATGGGTGGTCACCATCTGTAATACTTATGGCTTTCTGCTGTATAGTGTAGTGGATTAAACTGATAAATTCAACCAAATCTAACACGTACCTAACAACTATAGGCCAACAGTAATTGAGGGGCACTCAATTATTGTTGGGCTATAAGGGTAAACAGTGGGTTAGCATTTAAGATTAATAACGTTTTAAATTTAAATACACATGAAGTTAGACAATTTTTAGAAATCGTTAATAGATACCATCTCTTGCAGGCATTGGCGCTTCCGTTGAAGACTCCGCCGGAACTGTCTGCATAGGTGTGGTCGTTTCTTGCACAGTCGAAGGCTGCATGTCTGTGCTCCCACGGAGAGATGTAGACGCCATCTGTGTGCTCCCACTGAGCGTTGTAGACGTCATGTCTGTGCTCCCACGGATAGGTGTGGTAGACGCCATGTATGTGCTCCCACTCATAGGTGTTGTAGTCGCAGTTGTTGAAGACATCCCAGCGAGCCCGTTGGTTGATGCTTCGGTCGTTGGCCCGATCCCCGATGTGGTCCCGCGGGTTGATGCTTCGGTCGTAGGCCCCATCCCCGACGTGGTCCCGCGGGTTGATGCTTCGGTCGTTGGCCCAATCCCCGATGTGGTCCCGCGGGTTGATGCTGCGGGTGCAGTAGTAAACTGCATCTCTGGGCTCGAGGTATCATCATCAGTCGTGATCTGCGAAAGGAGAAATATTTATACAATATCCCCGTGTTCACACACAAAAATTTCACCCCTTAATCAGCAGCTGACTATAGAATCAGCTGTTGATTAGCTATACGATGAAATTCGTGTGTCTGAACGCTGATTAACGAAACGACGTATCGTTAGTCATGACTAACGAAACACGGGTTTTATCGTCGTTTCGTACGAGAGCTGACTATAGAATCACGCTCTTTTCGTGTGTGAACAACCATCGCTCGCTTAATCATAATTAGCTATAGGACTCGTAACTAACTGGGCGTGGCTTAACGTGAACGTTCGCGCGAACAGGACAACACACTGCGCAGTAGCAAACTGCGCACTTAACGATGTTCGGTGCACCTGGAAGCCAGCTGTTGTGGAATCTTGGCTTTGTGTGTGAACGTTAGAGGTAGTTTGGTTTAATCATGACTAACGATACGTCGTATCGTTAGTCATGATTAAGGGATGAAAATGTTTGTGTGTGAACACGCTATAATACATTAGGTAACGTGAGGGAGATTGGCTGCTTGGAAATGTGTTTCGAAAGTATTGAGAGAAGGATAGTATTTGTGTGCTCAAGGAATCAGCATCAGTCGTGATCAGTGGATGGAGAAATAGCCACAGTTCATTATTTGATAATGTGGGGAAGCTTATTAACTCTAAAAGGTGAATTGAAGGTATTGAGAGAGGATATAGACTGCATCTCGGCGCTCGAGAAATCATCCTCAGTCATGATCTGCGAATGGAGAAACAGTCATACAATTTTATTCCTTGAGGGGCATGGCTGATTTAAAGGTGTATTGACCGTATTGCGAAAAGAATAGTACGTAGATTGCATTTTGTGCGCACAAGGAATCAGCATCAGTCGCGATCGGCGGATGATTCCGTAGGGTCAGTCAATGAACTTGAACATCGACAAAGCCAGTAAAGAAGCTACGGGGCCGGGGGGGGGGGGTGGGGGGGGGGGGGGGGGGTGGGCGCATGCCCCTAATTAAAACAATAGGAGTACAATCCTTTACAATATAAAGAAATACAAAAGGTGTAGGCCTACTCCCCCCCCCCCCCAAAAAAAAAAAAAAATTATATATATATATATATATATAATGCAAGAAATAATCATAAATGATTGAGAAGGAAGAATAATAGGCGTAGCTTATATATATATATATATATATATATAATAATAATAATAACAATAACAATAATGATAATAATAATATTTAAACAAACAAAAAAACAAGGCACATTAGCTGGTGTCACACACAAGCATGTATCTATATAGATAATAGTTATCTAGATAATAGATAATTCAATTATCTAGCGCATTTCTAATTAAAATTGTTTAATGCGCTTTACAACCTTTCCAATAATCTACAGGAAAAACAGATATGTCAAGTTTCTTTTAGAAATGTCTAAATTTATTGTCTAAAATTATGAATAAAAAGTCCACAGACTAATAATTGACAGTGTGCAAGGTAACTGACAGGTAGAAAACTAAACCTCAAACACATACGTTACCATGTTATGCTGGTCGCTTGTGTGGTGTTTATGCCTCAGTCAGAATTGCTCTACCATGTCTACGGCTAGGATACGGTGGTAGATATTTTAGACCCCACGGCCGCCGAGCAAATATGACTGAGGTATTACCGGGCAATTGAATTGCGATTCCATCATGGCATATCTCGGACAATTGGTATAAAGGGTAACATACCAGGCCAGTAGCCAGGATTTTTCAAGGGGGGGGGGGGGGGGGCCTCTCCGTCGCCCAAAAAAATTCAAGGTCGAGGCCATGAACATTGGCTTAGATGGTCGAGACCGATGAAAAGTGGACCGGCAAAAAATTGACCTTTCTGAATTGGGGCTGGGGGAGGGGGGGGGGGGGGGGGGGTGGGTGCGTACGCACCCAGCGCACCCCCCCCCCCCCCCCCCCTCCCCCGCTATACGGGCCTGCATACACAATTCGATAATACATGTATATTAAGCTGTCAATCAATGAATATCTACCATGGCTGTGCTGGTTGCTCGTGTAGTACTGTTCACCGGGCGACTGATTTTCGATCCCATCTTGCTGGCATATCTCGGACAGTTGCCCGACGCCTGGCACTTCATAAACTGCAGACGGCCGACAGGGGGATCGAAGCCATTCCTGCAAGGACAACGCGTTTCCATTGGCAACGGCTGCATGGGAGTAGGAGCAAATTGATAACGCAGTAAAGACTGGGTTCACACAGGGCCTGGAAAACCTGGAAAGTCACCGACTTTGCCTTTCGTAATTTCCAGGCCTTCAAAATCAGGGAATTAGATGACTTATATGATCTCTTTGGTCATGGAAAGTCATGGAATTTCATTTTATCACCATTTCTTTAGTACTGGAATACACCGAATTTGTTTTTAAAAAAATAACTGAACGAAGTTTCAGTTTCAGAACCGTTTTAAGGATGATGAGAAATCATGTATAAAGTCATGGCCCCATTGCAGGAAGAGATACAATCGACTGTAAGTAACAATTACGGTAGTTGCAAGTCAGATCATGTGTTCTGAATTATGCAAACCTTATTGGTTGAAAGGCGCAAATTTCTGATTTACAATCAATTGTAACTTACAATCGATTGTATCTCTTTCTGCAACAAGACCATGGAATTCTTTGCTCGGAGGTTATGGAATGAATCCCGAAAGAGCGGGGACATTACTTAAAGGGATCTAGTAACTTTGTTGACATGTGCACAAAGTGATGAATGGTTGATACAATGTATATTGTTGTTATCTCATATGTCCACATGCAGGGTATTGTGTGAAAATTTTAAGTCAAATGGACATTGCATGGCCAAGTAATGAGCGAAAATGAAAAGTGATATTCACTAACTCACTGCACTCACTTTGTAGTTTTTCTTATCTGAATACTTCGATCGTACATTATCTTTGTAACGAAAGGGAAATTTGAAAAACCGAAACCTGTCCCATGATTGTATTGGTAATACGAATACAACAAGGTATGAGGGACCCGCTAGAATAAAAATTTTATTTTAAGGATTTGGACAATGTTACTAAGTCCCTTTAATGTAGCAGTATTTCAATTTCTGGAAATGTTTTTATGTTAGTGGCCACTATATCGGCAGGTTGACTACTATAATAATCTTCTTCTTCTTCGGGTTAATCTGCCTCCTTTCGAATGATATGTTTCGTACGACGACAAAATGATGGTACATGTAATATTACTTCAATCTTTAAATTAAAAGCTTACCGGTTAAGCACAATAGTATTTTATTGCATTTTGTATATACTTTGGTAAATTAACTCGTGTTGCTTTCGTGTGAAAAAAAACACAATAACTAGTCATCATTGCCGTGGATGCTGGGCCAGATTTTTAAACTGTCAACAAATTTGGCACGGCAGTCACGGTGCGGATGAGAAGCCTAGAAGGCCATAGTAAAACGGGGTGAACGCAACAAAACGTGACAGTACGTAATAGGCCGTAGTAGGACGGGAAAGGACCGTGAGATGTCGGGGAATGTCTTCCCGTCCTACTACGGACAGGCTCCAAGTGTTGATACGGCCTGTCACGTTTTGTAGCGTTCACCCCGTTTTTACTACGGCCTGCTAGGTTGCCGTGGCAAATCAGTTGACAGTTTAAAAATCTGGCCCGGCATACACGGCAGTCACGTTTGCCTATTCCGTCCCCCCGCGTTGTCTCACGTCCATCCTGGCCGCCGGGACATGGGGTAAACGTAGCATTATCGGGCACTGACTTGGTAAAAATTGACAAAAATCGG
This sequence comes from Echinarachnius parma, assembly GCA_037951105.1. Classification (NCBI taxonomy): domain Eukaryota; kingdom Metazoa; phylum Echinodermata; class Echinoidea; order Clypeasteroida; family Echinarachniidae; genus Echinarachnius; species Echinarachnius parma. The sequence continues at coordinate 19,702 of JBAMJV010006372.1, read as the reverse complement.
AACCTGACATGGTGTCACTCACAGCACCCTAAAACAAAAACTACCAAACCAAAATGACTGTTCTTGGTATCGTATTTCATCGGAAAAGATACCCTATCCGATGGACATAATAACTGTGTTACTTTATTTTGGGAAGTGCCCCGTTCCGTTTTTTGGGCCACCCTGTTTAAAGGGGTAGTAAAGTTTTGGTAAGGCTGAACTTTAGTAACCAAACCTGGACAGTAACATTATAAACTAATAGTTATAACTCCACCATGCTCGAAAAATATACAAAATTAAAAAAGACCAAGTAAAAAGCCCGTTATCATTAAAAAAAAGAAGAGCCATTTAAACATAAGAGGGCGCTTTCTAAAAAGGCATTGGTTTCAACCATTTTTCATACAAAATTATGCATGTGATGTTTTATTGAAACAATGATTAAAAAGAGAGATCATCAACAACTATTTAAAAAACGCTTTTGACATTTTTTGAAAGAGTGCAAGCATTTTTTTAATTTTTTGAAAAACCATCTAATTATTTAGGCCCAAAATAATTACAAGATCAGATATATTTATTGATATTTCAGCCGTTTCTGGGTCGATTTTGACCAAATAAATTTTATTCTGCCATTGTTCTCTCAAATTCGACTAACCAAAACTAAACTACCATTTAAACCAGGCACAATTCCAAGAATAATTAAATCACCTTTTCTAAAGAAAGTCACGGGATCACGCAAAGTGATACAGCTTTTTTATTAATGAAATTCAAACATAGAGGAAACTGACTAGAAATATGTTTTAAATAATTGAAAATTAACAAAGAAAAATAGGCTACGTCGAGAATCGAGCCAGATACCTCCGGTTTGCTAGACCGGTCCACAATCATAGAGGAAACTGACTAGTAATATTTGTTTAATGTTCTTTTAAATGATTAAATAGCATTTAAAAGGGTTTCATGGAACGCCCCCCCCCCCCCCCCCCCCCCATTCAAGAGTTTTCGTGGCTCAATGGGTTGAGGACCGGTCCAGCAATCAGGAGGTCTCGGGTTAGATTTTCTCGGTGAAGCCTATTTTACTTTGCTCATTTTCAATCATTTAACAAATATTTATGACTGTTATGATCATTATCAGGTGCAACAATCATGTGAAAAACAGTGTTTTGACTATAGAATTATGAATAAACAAACCAACCATTCGTTTATAACTAGGATTCCCATTTATTTATTACATACCTTTTTGAATGATAATAGGATTTTAACTAAGTCGCGTTTCATTTTGTATTCCTTTCGATCATGTTGGTGTTATACTTATAAGTTTGTAATGTAGTGACGCAGGGTTTGGTTACTAAAGTTCAGTATTACCGAAACTGTACTCTCTTCACCAGGGCCTGTCAAGACTCAATTATCCCTCTAATACAACATGTATTTTTAGATATTTTAGAATTTCTAGCGAGACCTTCGCGATTGAAAAGAATTCCTCTGTATTTCCTAGCTTGTAAGATCACTGTACACATAACTTGCCATCAATAAGAATGGCTTGCACTTGCTTGCGGGAAAAAATAAGAATAAACTTTCTTGGGAATTAAAATGCTCTTACACAGTGGTGAATACCTTGCGAATGTGTTACAAATGCAGTTTACCATATTTTGCAGTTATCACAAGTGATCGCCCAGACAATCGTAGGTGTTTGAAGCATTTGCAGTCGTTCATAGGAAAATGCTCCTAAAATACGCAAGGAAGCATATTGTTTTCTCAACAGCAATCTCAAGGCAATCACTATTGACGGCTCGGCATTTGTAATTATTGTAAGATATTTGTATTCGAAGGCATACCTAACATTCGACCCGGATGGTGTCACTAAGTTAAGGGGAGCTGTTTAAATTTCCCATCTTCCCTTGTCCTATTTCCCATGTATGAGTTGGGTAGTCGTTGTATTTGTAAGGCATTAACAAGCATTCGCAAGGTCATTCGTTAGCATGCTTATTAATTGCGGTGAATTGAGTGTTAAGTAATCGCAAGGTCCGTATGATTTTTGAGGGATTTCCTGCGAAATTCAAACATTCGCACAATCCATGATCGACCACGAATGCCTGGATTCTAAGTCCACTCACAAGAATATCCGCACCCGTATCCGCCACAGGGTATTAAGAGCAGCATTAACAATAATTAAAAAATAAGGTAGGCTACATGATAAATGTGAAGACTCGACATAGTTTGGCTTAATAGTTTATAGGATCACTTAAAATGAATTCATTCACACAAAATGAATATTACCACCATTTAGTTCCAACGGAATTAACTTAACCATATCAAGCCCACGCTATTTTGGGGTTCCCAGGCCGAAGGGGGGCTCATAGGGACCCTCTCTAATTTCTTTATTAATCATCAACCACTTTCATGGTTGGCACACGTGTCAAGCAGGTTCAACAAGTTGCAATCATAAACATGTTTTAAGGTCACCATATGAGGGCGCTATTTACGATAATATGATGAAAAACATGGAAAATGTCAAAATTTAGAAGTTTTTGAGCTGTTTTCGCCAAATGGACTGTTATCAAGTAGGCAAATTTAACCTTTTAGCAAAATTATGTAATATTACATACTGTGGAACATACATCATGAAATTTTTGTGGAATTTCATGGGTTTTAGAGGCCCATTAGTTCCGCAAAGTCATTGTGGAGGTGACCTCCACACGACTTATTAGACACGTACAGTACATAATACTTTACGTATGCAATTCCTTCAATTTGTACCTTATAAACTTAAACCAAATTAATTTGTTTTATATAGAAATGTTTATAGACATCATAGGAAACCGCAGTAGCAGATTTTAATCATCAAAATATCATACTAATGAATCAAAACTATATTTGATTTAATTCTTATTATATTAATTGTTTTGCGATATTTCGTCTTTAAAAACAAAGAAAAAATCTCCATGAAATTAATTTCAGGTCATGACAACCTGTTACCGATCACTCTCATAAAATTTGATCAAAAAAAACATCCAAACTTCACTTGTAAACTAAACAAATCAAAAATGAAAAAATGAAAAACATGCTCTACATTTTATGGTTACCATGGCAACACAAAGTGGCCAATCTAGTCAAAGTTTATACCAACATATTCGCAATAAGATTTTGGGAAATATCACCAAATTTGGTGACAATCGAATAAAAACTGTGGAAGCGGTGATCGAAAGTATGGTGGGGGGGGGGGGGGGACTAAATGAGCCCCCCCCCCCCCCCCCCCCCTTGGGCTTGATAAGGTGAAACTATCATTCCTTTGCAAATCAACATTCTGCTATGGCGAGATGATTTCATAAGTTCATAAGAATATATAATTTGAGAGCTTGTCTGTCATATCAGAGAAGAAAATGACTTGAAACTACCGTGTTAATAATTGCGATGGTTAGAGATCAGAATAATAAAGTATTGTTGCAACCGTTTATTTGGATCTCGGAACTTTGCCCATGTATGATTTAGCAAACGGATAAGGGAAAGTAGAGATTGATCAATTGTTAGATCATGTTTTATAATTATTGTATATGCGAGGCAATGTCACGTTAAAGGAACAGCTGTCTGATTGCAGTAGCTTACAGTGCGCTTCACAATCATTTTTCGACGTACTTGGAAAGAAAATTTGTAAATCGATGAATAGTTATACAAGTCATGTGTTAGTTGATACCTTTGTTTTAGAGTTTTTTTCCCCTAGGTTCTAAAACAAAATAATTGAAATTTGCCAGCCCGTATATAATGGCACTTTCGAAAAAATAGCGATAGAAGAGTCCTATACCTTACAGTGTTTAGTTACCTCAACTTGTTTAATTAGTTATTGTATTCCAAAATCAGGATTTCCATTTGAACCTTCATCTGATTTTAAATTAGAAGTACTCCTGGGCAGTTAAAGGGATAATTCAGTGTTGGTATAGGGGGGCACTTCACACCATTTTTTTTTGGTGAGAAAATGAAAAACTGACTGTCAAATTTGAAAGAACATACAATTTTAATGACAGAATAAACTTTATTTGAACAAAATCGGTTCAGAAACGGCTGAAATATCCATAAACCAGGGCTTGGTACGACCAGTCACGTCACGTTCACGTTCACATCACGTGAATGGTTCTGTGGTTCTGTACCTTTTGTGAAACAGGTCACCCAAATCTACGAAGTGTAGGGTAAAGTGACCCAACAATTTGTCGTTTTCCATGCCGGTAAAACTCGAAGTGTCGCGTTAACCAAATCGTGACGTGAGCGTTTAATCAAGATTTTTAAAATTGCAAACGCTTGTTACTAAGACTAGACATACACGCACAAAGAGATTAAAAAATGTCGACGAAAATGCCGATACCCCCTTATCAAATCTTTTCAATCATTATGTTTATAATATGTACGTGCATAATTCAGAGTAATCTGAGACGATAATATGCAGTTCTGTCATTTAGGTAATGTACAACCATACCACTTGCATTATTTGTCTTGTTATTGGAGTATTTCTAAAGACGTGTCGTGCGTGGATTTTGGCAAATGTTGATTTCCAGCTGAATTGCTACACGCAGCGGACAATTCAGTTCGCATACGCCTGAAGTTCCCGTGCTCGACGTCTGCGCGTACTGGCCCTTAACGGCGTTGTATGTGCATGCCTGTGAAAGTGAGTGAGTGAGTGAGTGAGTGAGTGAGTGACTGGCAGCAGTGATCAATGAGTTTAAAAGTAATAAAACAATGATTTGATTAATAGTGTTTATTTATGGTTATTGAATCGAGTCAATCTATAAGTCAGTCATTTAATCTAATAAACAATCAATTAATCAGTCAATCATTATAATGAAACAATCACACCAACCAATCAATATTAAATAAATCAATTAATGTATTTGACATTCGAACTAGCTACTTGTAGGCAGTGGCGTACCCAGGATTTTTTCAAGGGGTGGGTGTAGGGGGGGGGGGGAATATTTCGTCAGACAAATTGAAGTAAGCGGGGGGAGTGTGGGTAGGGGGTGTCCGTAGAAAATGACCGCAGCCGAGGACGAGACCAGGACTGGTCACAAATTTCGAGGCCGAGACCAAGACATTTCTTGAATTATGTAAGGGGGTGGGGATGGGGGTAGGGGGTGTCCATCCCCCAGCCCCCAGGCCTGTGTACGCCTATAATTGTATATTACAGTATAGGGAGGACGGGTTCGTTCACGATTAAATTTACCGAGAATTAGTCTCTTCTCAACGACAATTTACATTAACTTGTTTTACGCAAGCGCCAATTTACGTGAGCTTTCATGAATTGCATATAGTATATCTACAAACTGTTGGGTCACGTAACCCAACACTTCGTAGATTTGGGTGACCTGTTTCACAAAAGGTACAAAACCTTCACGTGACGTGAACGTGAACGTGACGTGACTGTTCGTACCAAGCCATAAACCAGGGGATATTTTGACTTTTTAGAAAAAAAATTAAAAATGCTTAAAGACTACTTTGAAAAAAATCTAAATAGGTTTTTAAAAAGTTATTGATATCTCGATTGAATCATTATTTTAACAAAACATTAAATGGACAATTTTGTATAAAAAATGGCTATAAACAATTATCTTTTTAGGAGCGCCCTTGATCACGTGATGTTCAAACTGCACGTGTCGAGTTGGCAATTGGATATTTATGATAGCGTATCACGCGATTTCTGAAGCTCGAGTATAACGTTAATTGCTATCAGTGAAGTGCATTGTTTTGTAAATTCAACTTAAATCTGAAGTTCAAGTGAAACATCAATGTTAATTCGCATTATCTAAACAAGATTTGATAACAAAATTTGACAAACAATCAATTCAAAGTCCACGTATGTCACGCAATGTCTACGATTATAGATGAACATTAACCTTACCAAGTACATGTACAAAAAAATCAGGCATAAAAGGCACTGGATTAAGTGAGATGGTTAGGGCAATATTTACTCTAATACACAAATCTATTTCAAAGAATCAAATTTTTGGTATTTGTTAGCTTTTAATAGTGGGCTAAATTTAATCAACCCATGACCTGGAGTCTGAATTGAGAGTAAGAATTATAATGCCTTACACCACAAAACGACCGTTATGTCGCTGTGGTAGTTTCTCTTTTAAATTTGTTTTCAAAATATAAGATTTAGGATTTTGGTATTTCCTGAATATCTTAATCTACCTTCTGTGAAATGTTGAGCGTCGGAAATCATGTTTAAATATTATTTTTCATCTCCCTTATTTTAAAAATGATTCAGCCATATTCCAAATCTTTGGCGTTCATTTTGAGAGGGTTTGCTAAGTCCAATTATAACAAATTATATATTATTTTAAAGGTAATGACTTCTATATTAATGTTATATGAAAATCAGCACAATCAGTTTTCCCGACTTATTGGTCGTTTTGTGGTGTAAGGTCATATATTTTGGTTGCTAGATTACTCTAATTTAGACCCCAATTAATCACAAACAACCAAGCTTTTTGGTATTCTCTTTTTTTGGAAAACCTGCCATAAATTCAATAATCTTAACAAAAATGTGAGTTAATAATATGAAATTGAATCCTTTCAAAAATCATGCCACTTTTGTTCCGAAATATCAAACTATGCAATGGTCTGAAGAATAGGACCAAATTTAGCCTGCGACCAAAACAAAGCTAGCAAACAAGGTAGCTGCATACAGTCAAAGATAATTACTTCATTACATTACGACAAACCACAAAAGGTGGAGGTTTGGGTCAGTGGTGGATATTTATTTAACAATCTCAGCTAAAAGAACTTTCCGAACAAAATACATTGAAACACTACATTTCTGACCTCGCCCCAAAACTCCCCTTGTCTGTAGCGGCTATTCTAACAAATATGCAATGAACATAAAACTATACAATTATATTAATACAAAATTCATATTTATAACGCAATAAACCATATGATGTCATTCCCTTTCCCTCGGATGGCTGGTTAAAATAAATCCCCCATAATTTCCAGTCTGAATTGAAAATAACTTACCTATTGTGCTTAAAAGGAATAGAGGGATGCACATCGTTTTATATTTTGCAGCTAATTATTCCAAATATTGGGCCCACGATGTTAAATATAGATATATGGGTTATACAAACTTTGGGGATATTAGTAAAGGTCAAAAGAATGTCGGGTGGGGTATGAGAATGGTTTTGGAAGCATATTCATAACAAAAAAGTATACGAAAAGGTGTTAATATCATTGGTTTCGGGGGTTCTGAATTCATGAAATATAGAATCTGTGTTGGTTACTAGCATTTGGGCATACACCTAATGCTTTCCTTTTCAGAAGAAATATTGATTCAATTTTGATGTATTGAAAAAAGTATTATCTATTATAAAGGATACCCGAATGGGCAATTTTCGTGTATTTTGGGGGGGGGGGGGGGGGGGGACAATCTCCCCCATAAATTCTGGTTGAAAATGAGCCAAGAAAATTAGGCTTCGTCGAGAATCGAACCCGAGACCTCCGGATTGCTAGACCGGTACTCAACCCATCTGCCCATTGAGCCACGAAGACTCTTGAATGGGGGGCTTTCCCATGAAAAGCTTTTCAATGCTTTTTAATCTTTTTAAAAGATCATTAAACAAATATTACTTGTCAGTTTCATCTATGGTTCGATTCCCGGCGAAGCCTATTTTTATTTGCTCAGTTTCAATCATTTAAAAAATATTTATGACTGTTAAGAATATTATCAGGTTTTTACCATAGAATTATGAATAAACAAACCAACCACTCGTTTATAACTAGAAGGCCCACTTATCGCGCGAAAGTCACGTGCCACAAAGACTTTAAACATGGGCAAGATGGCGGAGTGAGGCGATTTTTAAATTTGTTAATCACTATTTCAATAAAACATCACATGCCCAATGTATTTAATGGTTGAAACCAGTGCCAATTAAGAGAGCGCCCTTTTTGAGTTTTTACAGAACTTTTTTTTAATGGTAATAGGCTCTTAGCTAAGTCGCTTTTCCTTTTGTATTCATTTCGATTATGTTGGTGTTATAATTATAAGTTTGTAATGTAGTGACGCAGGGTTTGGTTACTAAAGTTCAGTATTACCAAAACTGTACTCTCTTCACCAAGACTCAATTATCCCTCTAATACAACATGTATTTTAGATAGACCCCGATCCGAGTAGTTTCAATGTTCAATGTTCAATGTTCAATTTTATTTCATTTTCAACAAGACGGTACATATATTTACAATGAATAAATCACAACAACATTTGTGAAAGTTTAAACAATACATTATAAACATTTGCAATCAAAATTTATGTTGATATAATTATTAATTAAAATACAATGAATAAAGATACAACGAAATTTTGAAATTGTTAAAGGTAAGGTACAATTAAATTTTGACATTTAGAAATAATCATGCTATAAAAGCGGAATCAGAAAGTAAACGAATGTTGCTGTATGTTTAAATTTCAAGTGAAAATGGAGGGATCCACTAAAAAGCATGGCTTGTAGAATGTGGAATCCCTCAAAAATTAATGTTTTACAAAATGATGAAAGTATAAAATACGGACAAAATAAAAAAAATCAAATACGGAAAAATTATGAATAATAATTAAAAAAAAAAAAAAAAATCGATAAGGATTCAAAATAATGTTGTGGCTACGGAGACTACTGAAGAGAACATGTATGAACAAAACAAGACGCAGTGTGGAAGCATACTTGGACAAGATGATGCTGTACAGAAGATGATGAAAATATAGAAAGTATGAATGGATTGAGAAGGTATGGAATGAGAAGGTATGGACCTGCACGACTAAAAGAAAATGTATAAAATATAATAAAAACAAAAACTTCATACAAATTAAGAAAATAAGAAATATTATTTCATTAAAATCGCTGCGCAATTTCCAGAATAAGCAAGAATAATCCTAAATGGTTCTTTACGATGACTCTTTTTCATTACCAAAAATTAAGTTAACTGGTACCATAACGTTGTAATAAATATAATTTAAGTTTTCTTTTGAAAGAATTAAGTGAAGGTACATTTTTCATACCTATATCAAGAGTGTTCCAAAATTTGGGACCATCATAAATATACGTATTCTGAGCTAATAAAGTTCTTAAAAGGGGTAAATGAAATTCATTTGACTGTCTAGTTGGGTAATTATGAACCGATTGATTTTTGAAAAACATAAAATCAAAAGCTGAAGGTAATGAATTATTATCAAATTTATACATAAATTGACCTAATTGGTACAAGTACAAGTCATTAATTTGTTTAAAAATAATTTATGATTAAAAAATAAAGGGTCTGTGTGGGAGCGTGCAGTGGAATCACAAATAATACGAATAATCCTTTTTTGTAAGAATAATAGCCTATCTAAAAACAATTGATGCGTGTTCCCCCAAGCAAGAAGGCCATAGTTTAAGTACGGCAATATTAAAGATGAGTATAACATAAACAATATTTGAGGGCAAAGAATCTATTGATTTACTAAAAAGCATAAATTTAGTTTTCTGAAAATTTAAAGATAATTTATTAGCTCCTATCCACTAGGAAATCTTGGATAACTCAGTATTAATCGTTTCTACTAGAATATGTGGATTTCTGTGAGAAAAAAATTAATTAGTGTCATCAGCAAATAGTATGAATGACAATATATCGGATGATTTACAAAAATCATTTATATAAATAATAAATAAAATTGGACCCAATAAGCTTCCTTGGGGAACGCCGCAAGTGACATAACGAAATTCGGAATTAACATCATTTAAAGAAACATACTGCTTTCTATTAGAAAGATAGCTCCGGAACCACTCCAAGGCCTTCCCACGTATACCATAATGAGAAAGTTTATAGAGTAAAATATTGTGGTTAATCGTGTCGAAGGCCTTGGAGAAATCAAGGAAAATTCCTACTGTGTGTAATGATTTATCAATAGCATGTGCCACCTTGTCTACAAAAGACAATAAAGCATGAATTGTGCTATGTTTTTCCCTAAATCCAAATTGAAAGTTAGAAAAAATAGCATTATTCTTAAAAAAAGAAATAGTACGAGTATGTGGACAACAAAGAGATTGGACGATAATTGCTAACATCTAGTTTGTCTCCTTTCTTAAAGAGGGGGACGACCTTAGCAATTTTTTATAATATCCGGGACTTGACCATTCAATAAAGATAAATTAAAAATATGAACGAGAGGATCAACTATAGAAACAATAATACCTTTTAATACAAAATTATTTACACCATCGTAGCCTGAACTTTTCTTATTATCTAAATTAGAGACTATATCCAAAATCTCATTTTAATGAATAGGTACAACAAAAATCGAATCAGGATTGGGAGTACTTAAAAAATCAACAAAATGTTTATCCGAAGCAGGAATATTTTGAGCAAGATTTTCTCCAATTGAAGAAAAGTATACATTAAAGATATTAGTTATATTACCAGGGTCATCAACAATTACATTATCCTGTCGAATTCGAGTTATATTTGATTTATTTGTATTTAAATTCATTGCTTGTTTAATAATCTTCCAAGTTTTCTGCATGTCATTTTTAGATAATTCTAATGTTTCGGGACCAGTCCTAAATATCTCCATAATTAGAGCAATTTCATACATAAAAACTCATTTCATTTTCTGTTATGCTTGGCTGACACTGCAGCGAATATCATTGCGAATATTAAAATTCAAAATTCGCAATATTCTACAAAATAAAACGAACCGATACGATTCGATTCGAATTTCTAGCGATACCTTTGCGATTGATAAGAATTCCTACGCATTTCCTAGTTTGTAAGACCACTAAACAAATATCCTGCCATCAATAAGAAAGGCTTGCAATTGCTTGCGAAATGGTTAAAAAAAAATAAGAATAAGCTTTCCTTGGGAATTAAAATGCTCTTACACAGTGGTGAATATCCTTGCGAATGTGTTACTATTGCAGTTTACCATATTTTGCAGTTATGTGATCGCCAGACAATCGTAGGTGTTCGGAAGGATTTGCAGTCGTTCATAGGAAAATGCTCCTAAAATACGCAAAGAAGCATATTCTCATTGTTTTCTCAACAGCAATCTCAACATCTCAAGGCAATCACTATTTTGACGGCTCGGCATTTGTAATTATTGTAAGATATTTGTATTCGTAGGCATACCTAACATTCGACCCGGGTGGTGTCACTAAGTTAAGGGGAGCTGTTTAAATTTCTCATCTTCCCTTGTCCTATTTCCCATGTACGAGTTGTGTAGTCGTTGTATTTGAAAGGCATGTATAAGCATTCGCAAGGTCATTCGTTAGCATGCTTATTAATTGCGGTGAATTGAGTGTTAAGTAATCGCAAGGTCCGTATGATTTTTGAGGGATTTCCTGCGAAATTCAAACATTCGCACAATCCATGATCGACCACGAATGCCTGGATTCTAAGTCCACTCACAAGAATATCCGCACCCGTATCCGCCACAGGGTATTAAGAGCAGCATTAACAATAATTAAAAAAATAAGGTACATGATAAATGTGAAGACTCAACATAGTTTGGCTTAGTTTATAGGATCACTTAAAATGAATTAATTCACACAAAATGAATATTACCACAAGTTAGTTCCAACGGAATTAACTTAAAGGAACTACAGCGTCTAGATGGCCTAATTTTCAAAATTCGGCTCTCTATAATGTAATTTTTCCCGAAAAAAAAAGAATTTGGCAGTCATTTCTCATGAAATCTATCATTTTTTTGCGTAATTAGTAAATATCTAATTGTCCTGGGAACGCCCCTTTTAAATCTCCAAAATGTGACGTCATCTAAGGAACGGACTAATGAACTAAATTCTGTAGATGACGCGTCATGACGTAAGCCAATGAATTGTCAATCACATGCCGATCACGCTGCCGATTCCGGACCCTAAATGTGGGTGGGGCGCAAACTGGCTGCTAAGTGAGACTTGGCATCATAAAACTAGTCTTAAATCACTACTGTGTTTATTGTCATGGATTTTTTTTCGGCAGACCTATGTTTCAAGTCATCAACTATGAAATAAGTGTCAAAGTACGTTGTATTTTTTAGGTCCTTTAACCCTATCAAGCCCAAGCTATTTTGGCGTTCTCAGGCCCAAGGGGGGCTCATAGGGCCCCTCTCTAATTTCTTTATTAATCAATCAGCCACTTTCATGGTTGGCACACGTGTCAAGCAGGTCAAGTTCTACAAGTTGCAATCATAAACATGTTTTAAAGTCACCATATGAGGGCGCTATTTACGATAATATAATGAAAAACATTGAAAATGTCAACATTTAGAAGTTTTTGAGCTGTTTTCGCCAAATGGACTGTTATCAAGTAGGCAAATTTAACCTTTTAACATAATTATGTAATAATACATATTGTGGAACATAGATCATGACATTTTTGGTGGAGTTTGATGGGTTTTAGAGGCCCATTCGTTCCGCAAAGTCATTGTGGAGGTGACCTCCACACGACTTATTAGACACGTACAGTACATGATAATTTACGTATGAAATTCTTTCACTTTGTACCTTATAAACTTAAACCAAATTGATTTCTTTTATATAGAAATGTTTATAGACATCAGAGGAAACCGCATTTCCAGATTTTAATCATCAACATATCATACTAATGAATCAAAACTATATTTGATTTAATTCTTATTATATTTATTGTTTTGCGCTATTTTGTCTTTAAAAACAAAGAAAAAACAAAAGAAATCTGTATGAAATTAATTTCAGGTCATGACAACCTTTTACCGATGACTCTCATAAAATTTGATCAGGAAAACATCAAAACTTCACTTGTAAACTAAACAAATACAAAAAAAAAAATGAAAAACATGCTCTATTGTTTATGGTTACCATGGCAACACAGAGTGGTCAATCTACTCAAAGCTTATAACAAAATGTTCGCAATAAGATTTTAGGAAATATCACCAAATTTGGTGACAATCGAATAAAAACTGTGGAAGCGGTGATCGAAAGTATGGTGTGGGGGGGGGGGGACTAAATGAGCCCCCACCCCCCTTGGGCTTGATAAGGTGAAACTCTCATTCCTTTGCAAATCAACATTCTGCTATTGGCGAGATAATTTCATAAGTTCATGAGAATATATAATTTGAGAGCTTGTCTGTCATATCAGAGAAGAAAATGACTTGAAACTACCGTGTTAATAATTGCAATGGTTAGAGATCAAAATAATAAAGTATTGTTGCAACCGTTTATTCGGATTTCGGAACTTTGCCCATGTATGATTTAGCAAACGGATAAGGCAAAGTAGAGATTGATCAATTTTTAGATCATGTTTTATAATTATTGTATATGCGAGGCAATGTCACGTTAAAGGAACAGCTGTCTGATTGCAGTAGCTTACAGTGCGCTTCACAGTCATTTCTCGACGTACTTGGAAAGAAAATTTGTAAATCGATGAATAGTTATTAAAGTCATGTGTAAGTTGATACCTTTTTTGTAGAGTTTTGTCTCTAAGTTATGAAACAAAATAATTGAAATTTGACAGGTCGTATATAATGGCACTTTCGAAAAAATAGTGATGGAAGAGTCCTATACCTTACAGTGTTTAGTAACCTCAACTTTTTAAATTAGTTATTGTATTCCAAAATCAGGATTTCCATTTGACCCTTCATCTGATTTTAAATTAGAAGAACTCCTAGGCAGTTAAAGGGATAATTCAGTGTTGGTATAGGGGGCACTTCACAAAAAACAATTTTGATGAGAAAATGAATAACTTACTGTCAAATTTGAAAGAACATACAATTTTAATGACAGAATAAACTTTATTTGAACAAAATTGGTTCAGAAACGGCTGAAATATCCATAAACATATTTTTATTCAAACATTCTTCACCAGGGGATATTTTGACTTTTAGGAAAAAAAAAAAAAAATACTTAAAGACTACTTTGAAAAAAATCTGAATAGGTTTTTAAAAAGTTGTTGATATCTCGATTGAATCATTATTTTAACAAAACATTAGATGCACAATTTTGTATAAAAAAAATGGCTATAAACAATTATCTTTTTAGGAGCGCCCTCTTGAGTTGTAATGGCTCTTTTTGAATAATAACAGGGGTTTTACTTAGTCGTTTGTAATTGTGTATACTTTTCGAGCATGATGAAGTTATAACTATTATTTTGAACCGTAATGGTGCAGGTTTTGGTTACTAAAGTTTAGTTTGACCAATACTCAACTATCCCTTTACTACATGTATAATTTAGTTTCTAAAAAAAATCAAGAAACTTTCCTTTGGAAATGTGATATAATAAGTATCCGGACTTGATCACGTGATGTTCAAACTTCACGTGTCGAGATGGCAATTGGATATTTATGATAGCGTATCACGCGATTTCTGAAGCTCGAGTATAACGTTATTTGCTATCAGTCAAGTGCATTGTTTTGTAAATTCAACTTAAATCTGAAGTTCAAGTGAAACATCAATGTTAATTCGCATTATGTAAACAAGATTTGATAACAACATTTGACAAACAATCAATTCAAAGTCCACGTATGTCACGCGATGTCTACGATTATAGATGAACATTAACCTTACCAAGTACATGTACAAACAAATCAGGCATAAAAGGCACTGAATTAAGTTTGATGGTTGGGGCAATATTTACTCTAATACATACACAAATCTATTTCAAAGAAACACATTGTTGGTATTTGTTAGCTTTTAATAGTGGGCTAAATTTAATCAACCCATGACCGGGAGTCTGAATTGAGAGTAAGTTTATATGTGACCTTACATCACAAAACGACCGTTATGTCGCTGTGGTAGTTTCTCTTTTAAATTTGTTATCAAAATATAAGATTTAGGATTTTGGTATTTCCTGAATGAGCATATCTTAATCTACCTTCTGTGAAATTTTGAGCGTCGGAAATCATGTTTAGATATTATTTTTCATCTCCCTTATTTAAAAAATGATTAAGCCATATTCCAAATATTTGGCGTTCATTTTGAGAGGGTTTGCTAAGTCCAATTATGACAAATTATTATTTTAAAGGTAGTGACTTCTATATTAATGTTATATGAAAATCAGCACAATCAGTTTTCCCGACTTATTGGTCGTTTTGTGGTGTAAGGTCATATATTTTGGTTGCTAGACTACTCTAATTTAGACCCGAATTAATCACAAACAACCAAGCTTTTCGGTATTCTCTTTTTTCGGAAAACCTGCCATAAATTCAATAATCTTAACAAAAATGTGAGTTAATAATATGAAATTGAATCCTTTCAAAAATCATGCCACTTTTGTTCCGAAATATCAAATTATGCAATGGTCTGAAGAATAGGACCAAATTTAGCCTGCGACCAAAACAAAGCTAGCAAACAAGGTAGCTGCATACAGTCAAAGATAATTACTTCATTACATTACGACAATCCACAAAAGGTGGAGGTTTGGGTCAGTGGTGGATATTTATTTAACAATCTCATCTAAAAGAACTTTTCCGAACAAAATACATTGAAACACTACATTTCTGACCTCGCCCCAAAACTCCCCTTGTCTGTAGCGGCTATTCTAACAAATATGCAATGAACATAAAAGTATACAATTATATTAATACAAAATTCATATTTACAACGCAATAAACCATATGATGTCATTCCCTTTCCCTCGGATAGCTGGTTAAAATAAATCCCCTATAATTTCCAGTCTGAATTGAAAATAACTTACCTAATGTGCTTAAAAGGAATAGAGGGATGCACATCGTTTTATATTTTGCGGCTAATTATTCCAAATATTGTGCCCACGATGTTAAATATAGATATATGGGTTATACAAACTTTGGGGATATAAGTAAAGGTCAAAAAAATGTCGGATGGGGTATGAGAATGGTTTTGGAAGCATATTCATAACAAAAAGTATACGAAAAGGTGTTAATATCATTGGTTTCGGGGGTTCTGAATTCATGAAATATAGAATCTGTGTTGGTTACTAGCATTTGGGCATACACCTAATGCTTTCCTTTTCAGAAGAAATATTGATTCAATTTTGATGTATTGAAAAAAGTATTATCTATTATAAAGGATACCCGAATGGGCAATTTTCGTGTATTTTGTGAGCTAGGGGGAAATACAATTGCAGGGGGGGGGGGGGGGGGGGACAATCTCCCCCATAAATTCTGGTTGAAAATGAGCCAAGAAAATAAGGCTTCGTCGAGAATCGAACCCGAGACCTCCGGATTGCTAGACCGGTACTCAACCCATCTGCCCATTGAGCCACGAAGACTCTTGAATGGGGGGCGTTCACATGAAAAGCTTTTCAATGCTTTTTAATCTTTTTAAAAGATCATTAAACAAAAATTACTAGTCAGTTTCATCTATGGTTCGATTCCCGGCGAAGCCTATTTTTATTTGCTCATTTTCAATCATTTAAAAAATATTTATGACTGTTAAGAATATTATAAGGTTTTTACCATAGAATTATGAATAAACAAACCAACCACTCGTTTATAACTAGAAGGCCCACTTATCGCGCGAAAGTCACGTGCCACAAAGACTTTGAACATGGGCAAGATGGCGGAGTGACGCGATTTTTAAATTTGTTAATCACTATTTTAATAAAACATCACATGCACAATGTATTTAATGGTTGAAACCAGTGCCTATTAAGAGAGCGACCTTTTTGAGTTTTTACAGAACTTTTTTTTAATGATAATAGGCTCTTTGCTAAGTCGCTTTTCCTTTTGTATTCCTTTCGATCATGTTGGTGTTATAATTATAAGTTTGTAATGTAGTGACGCAGGGTTTGGTTACTAAAGTTCAGTATTACCAAAACTGTACTCTCTTCACCAAGACTCAATTATCCCTCTAATACAACATGTATTTTAGATAGACCCGATCCGAGTAGTTTCGGGAACAGTCCTAAATATCTCCATAATTAGAGCAATTTCATACATACAAACTCATTTCATTTTCTGTTATGCTTGGCTGACACTGCAGCGAATATCATTGCGAATATTATAATTCAAAATTCGCAATATTCTACAAATTTATACGAACCGATACGATTCGATTCGATTCGAATTTCTCGCGATACCTTTGCGATTGATAAGAATTCCTACGCATTTCCTAGTTTGTAAGACCACTAAACAAATAACCTGCCATCAATAAGAAGGGTTGCAATTGCTTGCGAAATGGTTAAAAAAATAAGAATAAGCTTTCCTTTGTAATGTAATCATGCTCTGACACAGTGGTGAATGTCCTTGCGAATGTGTTACAAATGCAGTTTAACATATTTTGCAGTGATCACAAGTGATCGCCATACAATCGTAGGTATTCGTAAGCATTTGCAGTCGTTCATAGGAAATGCAAGGTACAGATTGATCAATTTTAGATCATGTTTGATACTTATTGCATACATCTGAGGCAATATCACGTTAAAGGAACAGCTGTTTGATTGCAGTAGCTTACAGTGCGCTTCACAATCATTTATAAATGTACTTGGAAAGAATGTGTAAATCGATGAATAGTAATACAAGTCATGTGTAAGTTGATACCTTTGTTTTAGAGTTTTTTCCCTAATTTCTAAAATAAAATAATTGAAATTTGCCAGCCCGTATATAAATATATGCCAGACCCCCCAAAAAAGCCCCCCCCCCCCCCCGAAAAAAAATAAAAAGAAGAAGAGTGGGAAAGAAAAGATAACATGTATGAGCTTGTGTAGCTTGCGTATGGTCTGGGGTGAGTACTTTTTCTGTGGGCCACGTATTTCCCGTGTAGGCTGGCATTTCTCTGGCTGCTTGTGTGACGTGCACCAAATTGCACCATTTCAAGTATATAAATGCAAAATGATCCCCGTGGGAGGGGGATACCCCCTCCCAAACCCTTTACCTCTGGCTCTGCCCCAGCCCTCGGTCGCTTCGCTCCCTCAGGCCTCATTCTTGGCTGTAGGTTATGTTATTGGATCATACATAATGTGGCATATGGTTTATGTTGGAACTGTGTATGACACTATATACAATATTTGTGTGTGTTGGGGTGCATATTTATTAGTGTGTCAATTATTTGTTTTCTTTGTGAAAAATATATTTCAAATTTTAATTTATTTCAAATTTATGTATGTACCAGATTGTACAATTTCAAGTCCAAAAATGCAAAAGCTCCCTCCCCTCCCCCAGTGACTCCGCTCCCTTGCAATGTCTCACTCTCACCTCTGGCCCAAAGTTGATAACCCTGTGAGTGTGGTTGGGCATGAGCCCCTACGAAAAACGTGAGCCGCCTTAGGTCTTTGCCCCCCAATCCAAAACTGCTTCCGGCGCGCCTGCCCACTGATGGTGCGTTTACACCATGTTCCTGGCGGCCACGGCAGCCCCGTTTCAGGCCACCGTGGACAAAACGTGTTGGTCGTGGGACAACGCGGGAGGACGGAATTGGCAAACGTGATTGCCGTGGATGCCGGGCCAGATTTTTAAACTGTCAACAAATTTGCCACGGCAGTCACGGTGCGGATGAGAAGCCAAGCAGGCCATAGTAAAACGGGGTGAACGCAACGAAACGTGACAGTACGTAATAGGCCGTAACAAAACTTGGAGGCTGTCCGTAGTAGGACGGGAAAGGACTGTGAGATGTCGGGGAATGTCTTCCCGTCCTACTACGGACAGCCTCTAAGTTTTGTTACGGCCTGTCACGTTTTGTTACGTTCACCCCTTTTTACTACGGCCTGCTAGGTTGCCGTGGCAAATCTGTTGACAGTTTAAAAATCTGGCCCGGCATACACGACAGTCACGTTTGCCTATTGCGTCCCCCGCGTTGTCTCACGTCCATCCTGGCCGCCGGGGACATGGTGTAAACGTAGTATTATCGGGCACTGACTTGGTAAAAATTGACAAAAAATCGGAACCTGACATGGTGTCAATCACAGTACCCTAAAACAAAAACTACCAAACCAAAATGACTGTTCTTGGTATCGTATTTCATCGGAAAAGACACCCTATCCGATGGACATAATAATTGTGTTACTTTAGTTTGGAAGTGCCCCGTTCCGTTTTTTGGGCCACCCTGTTTAAAGGGGTAGTTAAGTTTTGTGTAAGGCTGAACTTTCGTAACCAAACCTGGACAGTACCATTATAAACTAATAGTTATAACTCCACCATGCTCGAAACGTATACACAATTACAAACGACCAAGTAAAACGCCCGTTATAATTTAAAAAAAGAGCCATTACAACACAAGAGGGCGCTTTCTAAAAAGGCATTGGTTTCAACCATTTTTCATACAAAATTATGCATGTGAAGTTTTATTGAAACAATGATTAAATAGAGAGATCATCAACAACTACTTAAAAAACGCTTTTGAAAATTTGTGAAAGAGTACAAGCATTTTTTATATTTTTTGAAAAAAAAACATCTAATTATTTGGGCCCCAAAAATTAAAAGATCAAATATATTTATTGATATTTCAGCCGTTTCTGGGTCGATTTTGACCAAATAAATTTCATTCTGCCATTAATCTCTCAAATTAGACTTACCAAAACTAAACTACCCCTTTAAACCAGGCACAATTCCAAGAATAATTAAATCATCTTTTCTAAAGAAAGTCGCGGGATCACGCAAAGTGATACAGCTTTTTTTATTAATGAAATTCAAACATGAAGGAAACTGCCTAGAAATATGTTTTAAATAATAGAAAATGAACAAAGAAAGATAGGCTACGTCGAGAATCGAGACAGATACCTCCGGTTTGCTAGACCGGTCCTCAATCATAGAGGAAACTGACTAGTAATATTT
>JBAMJV010006371.1:65000-122401 GCA_037951105.1 Echinarachnius parma | reverse complement strand
GACGGATATATATACAGCCCGACTGACCATGGACTTTATTGTTTCTTGAACAATTCTACAGAGTGAACACTACAACCCACAACCATTGATGATGGCAGAAGTTGAGGATGATGACAACGTGACATTTGCAGTATTACTGTATGCTTACATTATCGCCAGAGAGGAAGAAGACGAGCAGCAGCCAGACCAGCCACAACCCAACCACAAAAGTGCTGATTGCGACCATGGCTCACAGAGGAGAGTAGAGGAGACAACAGCTTGGTCAGTTCTCCAGCCTCCTAGACACCCAATTGAGGCTGGAAGTCTTGCAGAGGATGGCCCCAGCAATCGAGAGGGAACTCACCAGTTTCAGGCAACCCCTCTCAACTGGACTGACTGGCAGTGACATTGAGGCACCTTGTCATTGGAAACAACTATCGGTCCCTTGCGTATGCCCTCAGGTGTGGAGTGTCCAGCATCTCAGAGATAGTTCCAGAGGTGTGCCAGACAATTGTGCAAGCGTACAAAGATGAGGTGTTTAGCCTACCTGTGACCCCTGAAGCCTGGACAGCCGTAGCTAAGAGCAGAGATGGCAAACACATTGTTATCAAGAAGCCACACCACACTGGCAGTCTGAACTACAAGGCTTTTTTCTGATACCAATCCTGGCGATGGTGGATGCAGATTGCAAGTTTGTGTTCGAGCTTGGTGGAAAATGACACATGTCAGATGCTCAGATATTTGGCGACTCTAAGCTGTCCAACGGCCTGAATGAGGAAGCCCTAGGACTCCCCCACCCTGCCCTCTGACTGCAAGCCCTGATAACCACCAAGACATGCACTTCTTCATCCTGGGAGATGACGCCTTCGCACTCAGTAAATACCTCATGACGCCATGCGACACTTGTTGCTGTTGCTGCAAAGGAGGCCACATTTCTGGCATCCACCGTCTCAATGTGAGGGATCAAAAAGGAGAACTTATCCCACACCAACTTCTTGGTGCTGTTCATGTCAGTAATGACATCTCCTCCTGACCCACTCTTCTTTGCGCGTTTCTTCAGCCGGCCCATCATGGTCCTCATGCTTGTGTACCATGTTTTAAATTGCGCCACAGTAGTGTATATCGTGGCAGCCTGTGCAGCCCAGAGATCCTCCTTCTGGGTGACATCCTTGAAACCCGCAAGGCGTTTGCTGTAGAGGACCTCATTTGTAATGAGGAACTCGATGATTTCCTCTTTTTGCTTTTCAGTAAAGGCAGTTACTGTTTTTTTTCTCTTTGCTTTCTGGGTGGGGGTGGTCTCCTCATCCTCCTCTGGTGTTGCCTCTGGCTGGACTGGTTCAGGCTCAGGGGGTGTGATAGTCTGGCCTTTTCCCTTCTTGCGTCTTGTACCCTTGGGTGGCATCTCTCAAAGGATTCAAAATTAAAAGCAAGAGCAAGTTTACAGTGACGATGTGCTCGCTTTAAGTGTAGATCGCTGAATGAGGCGCATTCAATATGGGCGCGAGATCTCATAACAGATCGTGAACGTACGTGAAAAGCGTGACTAATCGCATCTACTCGCATTTACTCGTATCTACCCGTATCAGCTCGTGAGTCATTCGTGTTAGGTCGTGAACAATGGTACCCGACAGAGCGCCATAGATCGTGACAGATCGTGGGAGATCGCATCACATCTTAACAGAGCGTGGTGTTTGTCTTGTCCAAGGTTGTTCCCGATCACCACGATTTGGAAGCACGATTAGATGCGCTTTGTTAAGATCCAATACGATCCGATGCGATGATGACGATTGATAATTAATCGTGTTGATCGTAGATTTTTTTTGGAACCGTTCCAAAAATTTCCTACGATCAACACGATTGCAACGACTGACCTTACGATCTTATGATATATGATACGATCACCACGATTACTTCACGATCAGCTACGAATGGCCAATCGTGGTGATCATAACTAATCGCACGACAGTGGGAACACCGCATTAACATTGTACCAACAGACAAGTCTCCCCCTCTCTCCCCCCGTTCCCATCCGTCCTCTTACCCGATCGCTTCTTATTTATCGCTCCCCTTCTTCGATATATACCAACAAGGACCATGCTGCATGTAGACCTAGGATGTAAAGAGAGGGAATGGGGATTGGTAGGGGTATAGAGGGTTTCTTTGCTCAAATGACGTAGCCAGTGGGAGGGGGCAAGGCTTACCGTCACGAAGGGAAATATTGAGCCAAACAAATCGGCGTAGTTATTATTTCTCTGTTCATTTTAGGTCTGCGCGGGGAACTCTGGACGGGGCATAACTTCAAACATTTTATGGATCCATGTGCGTGTGTGTGTGTGTGTGTTTGTGTGAGTTTGTGTGTGCGCGCGTGTGTGTGTGTGTGTAGGGGGGGGGGCGGGGTTGCACCCCCACTCCTAGCTACGCCATATGTTTGCTCGGAGATGAGGAAGAAGACATGAACAACCTTCATCAAACGCCCCCATGCGTCTCAAGTACTGGTCAAACACATGCTCTGTTAGTTTAGCACAATTCCCAGCGCAGAATTGTTCAATAATGGTCGTTTTGTCGCTAGAAAGCGATTTCTACCTTCCCCTCTTCAATGTTCAAGTTTTGTCTTCTTCTTCCCGTCTTTAAATTGTGTGGGCTTTGTTTGTCTTCATCTTGAAAGCAATATTGAAAGCGCACCCAGCGTGAGATTTGTTTATATCTCAAAGCGTAGCCGGTATGCATACAGAGCGGTTCTATCGGTGGGCGAGCAACAGGCTGTTTCATACAATCTTGAAGATTTATCTGCGTTATGGCCTTACAGTGTCATCATTATTATATATTTCAACCGTTCAGACCTATAATTTAAAGGGGAAGTTCAGTTTTGGTATAGAGGGCGCTGCAAGAAATAAATTGTTTGTGAGATAATGAAAAACTGAGTGTAAAATTTGCCAGAGCATACAATTTTAATGACAGAATAAACTTTATTTGATCAATTTGATTTTGAAAATCGGTACAGAAACGGCTGAAATATCAATAAATATATCAGATCGGAATAAATCTGGGGCCCAGATTTATTCGATTATTTGTTTTAAAAATTGTAAAATGTTTACACAAAAATTGTCAAAAGGGGTTTTTAAATAGTTGTTGATGATCTCTCTATTTAATCATTATTTCAACAAAACATCACATGCATTATTTTGTATGAAAAATGGTTGAAACCAATGCTTTTTTAGAGAGCGCCCTTTTATGTGTTTTAATGGCTCTTTTTGAAATATAACAGGCCTTTTACTTAGTCGTTTGTAATGTTCTTTACATTTCGAGCATGGTGGAGTTAGAACTATTAGTTTGTATGTTATTGTGTAGGTTTTGGTTACTAAAGCTCAGCCTTACCAAAACTGTACTACCTCTTTAAGGATGCTTTTATTTTTCATTATCATGATTGTATCATTGCATTTTGCTTTATTCCAATATAAAACTTTGTTTTATTTAATTAACTCGCAGACCCCTTGAGGCCTGTGTGTAAGATATTAAATTGTTCTAATTGATCTTATCTAATAAAACTGATATAATAATAATCATGATGATTATGATGATGATGGTAATGATGGTTATGATGACGGTTACGATAATGATGAAAATGTTGATGATGGTGATGATGGATGATGATGATGATGCTGATGATGATGATGACGACGGTTACGATAGTGATGACATGCTGATGACGATGACGATGACGACGATGAAGACGACGACGATGAAGACGACGACGGTGATGACGATGATGACGATGATGACGATGATGATGATGATGATGATGATGATGATGATGATGATGATGATGATGATGATGATGATGGTGCTGATGATGCTGCTGCTTCTGCTGATGATGTTATTATCGTTGTTTGTGTTTATGGTGATGAATAAAATGCTGCTGCTGATGACCATGATCATGGTGGTTAAGATGATAGTACTAAAGATGATAATGATGATGGTTATGATCAGTGGCGAAGCTACGAGGGAGGGGCACACGGGGGGCACGTGCCCCCAATAATTTACCCCAAACAATAACAAACAGGTGAAATTCTGTGTAAAAAAAGGAAAGCAGGAAATGCATAAGGTGTGCCCCAGATCATTCGCGTGCAACCACGCTACGCCTCAGGTTATGATTACGATGATGATTAAAGCGACGTCGATGGAACTGATAAGGAAGGTGATTATGATAACGATGTTAGTAATAATGATGATGACGATGATGACGATGATGATGAAGACGATAATGAGGATGATGATGATGATGATGATGATGATGATGATGATGATGATGATGATGATGATGATGATGGTGATGATGATGATAATGACGATGATTGCGATGGTTACGGTGATGGCGATGCTGATGATGATGTCATGATGATGATGATGACGATGATGATGATGATGATAATGACGATGATTGCGATGATGACGGTGATGGCGATGATGATGATGATGTAATGATGATGATGATGATGATGATGATGATGACGACGATGATGATGATGATGATGATGATGATGATGATGACGATGATGATGGTGACGACGACACTGATGTTAATGGTGATTGGGAAATCCTTCCACCAAGCAATTGGTTCAGTAAAATTCACCCATTTTATATGAGTCGCGGCCGTTGAACCGATAATTCGAGATGGGATTCGAACACTTCTCCCATCTTGCCCCATAGGAGACCACCCCGACCGAACGAGTGGCGAGTTACGGAAGTGGGACTTCAAAATAGGGCAGGCAGACAGGGGCTCTTATGCCCAACATAGCTATCATATAGGCGAAAGAGGTTGGAGGCTAAGGAAGGAGGGGGGGGGGGGGGGGGGGGGCGTTGCAGCGCTTCCCTAGTACTTTTCAACCCCTTATCCTTAATTTCGTTAAATCGCTACCTATATAAGAGAGACATGGCAGCGCATATCGAAGCATTATTATAATAATAAACTTTACAATAAAGATGGTTAATAGTGTTCAGTTTCATTTCTAAAGTATTCAAATTTCAAAGAATGGATAAGCAAAATCTTAGAACAGAATGAAGTAACGAATGTAATTATTAGTTGTCCACAGTCCCCATCAACACTGACACAAACAATTTTAACAACTTTGATTTGAATGTAACTATATTACGGTTACATTACCATTTAAAACTCACTCTTCAGATTCCCTTTTATATCCAGCGTACCAAGGAAAGCAATTCATGACAATTGTACATGTACCGTAATGCAAGGAGGTATAACGATTGGACCATGCCCCTTTTTAGTCATCCTGCACTTACCACCACTATCATCATCACCATTACCCCCACTCCAACCCTCATCCTCCTCTTAACATGGCCCCCTAAATGAGTGGTGTAACTCGAGGTAACCCCATTCAAATCACGGGATTGGGGGGGGGGGCGGAAAAGGAGAGGGAGAAAAAAAAGATAGGTTAACCATAACGATGACAGATTATGCCAACATCAATTCTTGAATTAGTATTATGGTATGCATTTTTTTCTCAGATGGTAAAGTGGCAGCAAGAGGGGGGTATAGTAAGATTACATTTGGTGTGCTATTGCCCCCCCCCCCTACATACCCCCTCGCCTCACCCACTTGTCTACGCGACCACCTCTTCATCTTCTCCTCCATTTTACCCCCCCCCCCCCCCCCGAAAAAGTGACTCCAAGCTGTCATTTTGGGCGATCGATATACTTCCAATCGATTGCACTCCGATATGACGACCCAGCTCGGGGTCTGCGAGTGTGCCGTGCTGCGGTGACACATGCACCACTCCAGCGTCTCCCGGGGCCCCCACCGGGTTGGGCCCCCGACCGTGCCCCGCTCGAGTTCGGGTAGCGAACCCGTCGAGTGTCGCCAGGTGCCGTGTGTCACGAGCCTCGCCCCTATAGTGGCGTAGCAGGGCTCATCACATACGGGTACAGGGGTGTGTGTTTGTGGGGGGGGGGGGGGGGGGGGGCATGATGATGATGGAGGGCGGGGCGACAGCCTGTTAAAAGAAAACACCAACTAGTTATTAATGATCATGATTCGACCACATATGTATGCGATAAGTAGGGGGGGGGGGGGAGGAGAGAGGAGGGGGGGGGGGGGAGAGAGGGGGGGGGGGGAGTCCCTCCCTGCCCACTCTCTAGTCGAATCCTATTCATCAAACTTCATAAACAGTCAACAACTTTGCAATGAGCAAATTAAAACTTTACAAATAAAACAATGATAAAATCAAGAAATCTCTGAAGGAACCAAACCATTCAAAGATAAAACGATTATAAGAAGATATATAAAGAAGAACGCGACCGATAAGAACGAGTATGGAGTAGGACAATGATAATGATGATGATGATGACAATGATGACGATGATGACGATGATAATGATGATAATGATGATGATGATGGTGACGTCGATAATTATGATAATGATGATGATGTCGATGATGACGATGATGACGATGATGACAATGATGATGATGATGATGATGATGATGATGACGATGATGACAATGACGGTGATGACGATAATGAGTATGGTGGGGGTGGTGGTGGTGGTGATGCTGATGCTGAAACAAATGATGATGTTTCTGATGCGGAGAGGAGGAACACAACTTTCCCTTCTAACAAACGATACAAACAATTAAATACTATATCAGTTTAGACATAATAGAGGTAATACTTATGGAAATAAATGTCGGCGGGAGGGTAGAGAGGGTGAAGCTTGTAAGTGTGAGAAAGGCCTCGAGGCCGAGGACGGGGGTCGATAAGTGAAAGTGGCCTATACACGTCCGGGGGAACGCCTGCACGCGATGAAGTGGCAGATGCCATTGATGCGTCAACACGTGTTTCCCACATCGGGGGATTCGCCAAATGTTGTGTTCAAATGTGCTCCACAACTTCGTAATCATAGACGAATTTCCTGGATTCGAGAGCAGGTTTGCTTATTTCCGTATTTTAAGCAAAATAACAGTATTTTGTAAACGCCCCACACACAAAAAATAAATGAGAATACGTTTGTATCACCTACCATCTGAAAGAATCTAATTATCGTACTATTTATGTAAAGATTTTGAAGGAAAAAAATGCTTTTGAATCTACTATTTTAGCAATCACATGTTCGAAATAAAAAATATTATTACCATACATTAAATTCAACCGCAATATACGCTGCATGCAAAAGCTATAGAAGTGCACGCTTGCACGGCATGAGGGTTAGTCGACCGTATTGCCACCAAAATATAGCCCTGCAGAGAGGGGCAAACGGGTGGTGAATTGAGGCCCAATCTCAGCGGCGTGCAGGCGGCTTACATGGAAGTTTCGACTGACGATACCAGGGTACAGTTTTACCGCACAAGCCTTTTTAAATACTATTTCAACAATATTGATCTATAGTCTTTGCCAATATAGATGCTTTCGGTAACTTCCACAATACGCTTGAATATCAGTTGAAGAGATTCCACCCCTTCCCAAAGGAGGAAGGGGGGGGGGGGGCACTCAAATTATTTTGACGGTAGATGTGCTAAGTTAACTCAAAAGCTCGGGGTTTGTAGTTTAATGTTATGGAAAGAAGTACATGAAGTAAGGATCTCGGGAACTGGTAGAAACTATCTATAGCCGATCGCAAGATGTATGCTGTGTGAATAAATTACAATAAAATATCTTCCCTCAATATGTTGCCCTCAATCTTTCAGATCGTGTGTGGACGCTTCGCTGCTACGGGTACGGGGGAGTAAGTTGAGTGGAGAACGTACGAAGGGGCTTGGTTACTTGGCTGTATCGAGAACACCCCAACTGTTCAAGGACTCTACTAGTATAGATCGATCAAAAAGGGGGTGATTGCGGGGTAGTCTATAAATTCTTTGGGCGGAAACTGAACCTTGGAAGCTGCAATTTGAGTTTGGCCTCACTGGCACCAGTGGCAACGCTATATAGGGACGTTTTAGATGAGTGAAAAGGGGGCAGTATCCTGCGGGGGGGGGGGGGGGGCGAGGAGAAAGTACGTAGAGTCTTTTTTTCTTTTTTTCGTTGCATCCAGAGCGCCCTGGATCGATCAAAAAGGGGGGGGGGGTGGTTGCGGGGTAGTCTAACTTTGTGCGGAAACAGAACATTGGAAGCAATTTGAATTGGGCTTCACCGGTACCACTGGCAACGCTATATAGGGTCATTTTAGGTTAGTGAAAAGGGGGCAGTATTCTGCGGGGGGGGGGGGGGGGGGGTGGGGGCGTGGAGAATGTGCGTAGAGTCTTTTTGTTTTGTTCGTTGCATCCAGAGCGCCCTGGATCGATAAAAAAGGGGGTGATTGCGGGGTAGTCTATACATTCTTTGGGCGGAAACTGAACCTTGGAAGCAATTTGAGTTTGGCTTCACTGGCACCAGTGGCAACGCTATGGTCATTTTAGGTGAGTGGAAAGGGGGGCAGTGCCCTGTGGGGGCGTGGAGAATGTACGTAGAGTCTTTTTGGTCATTGCATCCAGAGCGCCCTGGATCGATCAAAAAAAAGGGGGGGGGGGGGGGGTTGCGGGGTAGTCTATCTTTGGGCGGAAACAGAACCTTGGAAGCAATTTGAATTTGGCTTCACTCGCCCTAACAGCAACGCCGGGGTCAACACAGGTGAGTGGAAAATGGGGCAGTGTATTGCGGGGCGGGGGGGGGGGGGGGGGGGGAGGGGGGTGCTGGGCGTGGAGACTGTACGTAGAGTTTGTTTGCTTGTTTTTGCTTTTGTTACGCAATTTGTTAATTTAATTACTCAGTATAGTCCTATGTATTCCTTCATTTTTGTAAATGATTATAATTGATTTGTATTTTTTTTTGTTGGAAACGAAAATAAAATTGAAATTGAAATTGAAATATTTGGTAATAAATTGCCTTCACGGGCATGATTAATCAATACATTATTACAATGGCAAAATGCAGGGAATTAATTCAAATCGCTAAAAATCAAAATACTGAAAAACTTAATTGTGTAACTGTGACGTTGTATATTAAACACAATATACGCATTAAACTTGTCTTGCTTATGGTATTCGATTTGTTTTTATCATAACGTAAGTATTAACAAAATGCTAGCCACGATGGCTATCAAATGGTTTCAATATATATCTACAAATGTAATAACTAGGTAGCAAATAAGAACTGATTGTGAAGGGATTCGAACCAGCGATCAAGAGATATTGATGCAGTCCGCTGCTCTACCAACTGAGCAATCACATCCCACCGTTATGGCGATGTCACACATCACCGGATTGCGTGAACGGATGCCCGACGGATAGAAAATTTGCGATATCAAAATTATCCGGTGGTGAAAACCGCATCCGCATAGCTTCATAGCTATCCGCCGGATAGAACAACGAAGATCGCCTGACAAGGAACACATTCGCCGAACAAGAAACGAACAAGAAAAGTATTGCATACGAACGGATTAATAATTTAATTTGGCTCTCTGTCGGGCGTCCATTAGGCCCGGCGCAGACAGAGCCGACTCGACCCAATCCGACTGGTTTTCACTCAGGCTAGAGTCAGTTTCGCTCAGTCGGAGCCGAATCAACATGTCGAATCAGCCTCGAATGACCTCCGACTGGCTCTTGACTGGCAAAACCTGAGTCCTGAGGCAACGCATACTGAGTTAATCAGGCTAAAAACCAGTCGGATCGGGTCGAGTCGGCTCTGTCTGCGCCGGGCTTAACGTTATCCGGTGATAATGTGACAAGGGCTTTAAAGACAAAGTTAGGGAGAACGTCGCCTCTTCCCTCTCACACTTAATTAAATATAAGCATACTGTAGTAAATATCACAATCAGTTGTTTTTTTTATCATTATGTAACGTCTTTGAGTACATTCAAACACTAGGATGATATAGGAAACTGACCAAGTATACTGAAAATGGGCAAAGAAAATTGAGCTTCGCTCGCCTGGAATTGAACCCGAGACATTCGGATTGCTATAGACAGATGCCCCTCGATTAAATCACACAACACGATTGTTTTCGTCTTCATGATGTAACATTATCGAGCTATATAGTGGTAATTATATTCTGTGGTTTATGTTCTCCGCAAGAGGAAATAAATGTATAAATAATGAAATATAACATGGGTGCTGGATATTCAACATGTTCGACTGAAAGTGAAGAAGCAATTAACCCGGTGTATACATCAGCCTTGGCGAGCCATTTACCAACTCTCTTGGTCCTTTCAATATATATATACTAGGAACAAACAGATTAGGCGGTCGGCTCGGGAATTTGTAGAAATTGAAACACGAGATTGCGATATGAAAATTCATCGCGCCGCGGCGAGCAAACACCCCGCAAACACGCGAGCGAATGGGACTGAAGTGGTGGACATAAGATGGATGGATGGCGCGCGGGAGGATTGTGTTACGTCCGTGCGACACTGGACGCAACCCACTACACTGCACGACTAGGACGCTTGAACATTTTTGAAGGATGTGAGTGCGGTTCATGACACGAATTATCTCAACGAGTTTGCCTAGTACGTGTCCGGAATTATATCGTTTATTACTACACTTTGTACTGGTTGTATTATTAATCTGTGATTGTATATTTGGATTGAGGCAGGGTGTAGCCAGGTATATGGTCAAACCAGTCAGGTGTTGGGTGATCGGGGTGGGGGTGGGGGGGGGGGGGGGGGGGCGTTGTTGTATCTACGGCACAGATTGGGGCAGTATATGGGAGAAATGGTTACAACCAAATTTTGGGTGATGGGATGGTATAGGGTTAAGGTTTGGGGGTTGGACAAAGTAAAATCGTGCCGCAATATTTTTATATTAATATTGCGGCACCTGGAGGATGTGGGCATGCTGTGCAAAAAATACATTTTGTTCATATCTTTCCCTCACTGTGCGACTGAAGGGCAATACTTGCCACAAGGGACACTCTCTTAGTCTTACCCCCACCCCCCCCCCCCCCCCCCTCCCCCTCAGAAACGGCACCACTTGATTTAGATATGGGGCTAGGTGCGAATGCTTATCAATTGAAACAACAAGTGTCAATCAGTTAATTAATATTGTGTATGTATGCTACCTGATTAGTCATGGTAATGGATATTAAACAAAGACAAGAGACGAACAAATCTATTTAATGACCTCGATTTTAGACTTGTGTGATCTCAGAACGTTGCTGACTCAGCGTACGCGCCTTGCATCTCAAAATCATGGAAACTTCTCGTTCTGTGTCACCTACGAATAACACGTGACACACCTGGATAGATTTTGTTGTGAGGTTTGCCAGATGATACAAACGACAGTGGTCGTCAGCACGAGGTGTTAAACCTAATTTGTGTATATTTTTTAAATTTGTGTCCAAATTTGTCTATGGATGGTATTATTTCATAAATACACGTAGTGTAACTATAGTATAGGTGATTGCTCGCTCATGACACCCAACTTGACATCCAACTTGATATTCGACTAGATGCATACATTGGCACCTAAGTGCGCGCCCAACTCGACACCCGACAAGTCAGCCGACTCGGCATCCAACCTTTATATTCCTTTTGTTTTAATGGAATTATTAAATGGTGTTCGTTTTGTTGAGTGGGTTCAGATGTAGGTGCCAATGTGGGCGCTTATTCGGATGTCTACATGGTCTAGTTGGGTGTCCATTTGGGCTGCAAGTTGGGTGACGCATTTGGTACAGAATGGGATACCACATTGGGTGTCTGAGTTGGGTGACGAATAAGGTGTCGAGTTTGCTGCCGAGATCGGTGACGAAATGGATATCGAGTTGGATGCTGTGATGTCTGATGAACTGGGTACCAGATCGGGTGCCTGAGTTAGGTGATGAGTTGGGTATCGAGTTAGGTGATGAGTTGGGTGTCGAGTTAGGTGATGAGTTGGGTGTCGAGTTAGGTGATGAGTTGGGTGTTGAGTTAGGTGATGAGTAGGGTGTCGAGTTAGGTGATGAGTTGGGTGTCGAGTTAGGTGATGAGTTGGGTGTCGAATTAGGTGGTGAGGTGCCTGCCTGAGTTAGGTGATGAGTTGTGTGTCGAGTTAGGTGATGAGTTGGGTGTCGAATTAGGTGATGAGGTGCCTGCCTGAGTTAGGTGATGAGTTGGGTGTCGAGTTAGGTGATGTGTAGGGTGTCGAGTTAGGTGATGAGTTGGGTGTCGAGTTATGTGATGAGTTGGGTGTCGAGTTAGGTACTGGGATGTATGTTGAGTTGGGTGACGAATTGAGCGTTGAGCTGGTTGACGAGTTGGGTGGCGGGTTGGTCACCGAGTTGGCTGTCGAGTTTCCTGCCGAGTTCGGTGTCGCGTTGGGCATATTGGATGTCGAGTTGGGTGCCGAGACGGGTAAAGCGTTGGAGGTCGAGTTGGGCAAAGGGTCGAGTGCTGAGTTTGGTTGCCAGTTGAGTAACAGGATGGGCAAAAGGTTGGGCGCCGAATTGGGTGACGAGTTGGATGCCGGGTCGGATGACGAGTTGAGTGCTGAGTTGGGTGACGAGTTGTTTCCCAAACTGGATCTACAAAATAGTGGTCAACTCCCATTTTGTCCACTATAGGATAATCAGAATTCAGAAGCTTAGCATAACATGTATTATGATAATAGATAGGGGTTATGATTATGATTAGGGTCTTATAGGCTTATGGTTAGGTTAAGGGATTGGGCCAAGTTTGGAGTTGGTCAAAATTACGTTTTAGGCACCATTTACCAGACGTAACACATGTACAAGACCAACGAGAGGTTGCATTGCCAGGTTTGCTTAGACGCAGTGACTGTAAACGGTTCAATGTACAGACTGGCAGGGTGGGTTTTTTTAGGAAATAAATATTGTGCCAAAACCAAATCGTCTTCAAAGGGGTGGGCCACAACAGTTGGTACTCAATACCAACGCCGAGCAATACAAACTGAAGTCATGCATACATCACGTACATTATGAGTATCGTTGGACAAGGCAGAATAAAGAAATATAATCGATATTTTGATACCCCGGAATAAAACAGCCGATACTCGATACCGTTGCCAACCTATACAAAATGAAATCATGCATACAGTGTGGGTACTTTTGAACAAGACGTAGCATGAAACACATCCGATATTTTGATACCCCAGAATACAACGGTCGATACTCAATTCCACCTCGAAGGATATGTTTTTTTCTTCTTCAATCTTCATCAAGAGATATTATTTTAATATTCAACGGCAACGTACTCTCCTAGTTTGTTCCACGTCCCTTACGCCAAACGGAATATGATTTCATCACTCGTCATCCTCAGCAGTTTCTGCCGAATGCCAAATGACTTAAACCGCGGTGATGTTACATTGTCGAGTGGTAAAAGGAGAAGAGATCGTTGGCAAAATATTATCCCCATCGTGGACAAAGAAAATACAAGGGGGAAACACAAAATGGAACGTCGTTGAAAGAGGGTTTCGTTATTCGGAAGCTTGTAACATATATCTGGGTATTTACGCATGAGAGAACGTGCTTTGTAAAGTTTACACCACTCATCATGGTATGTCGACGGGCGGGTATTGAATCATACATGTATAAGAGAGCTCTCTTTACAAACATCATGGAAATATATGGATCGTGAAATCGACACCTTTTAAAGAAAACAACGTCATTTTGATAAAGTTGATATATCATAAGCAGATGAGGGCGGAAGCTACCAAACTTTAAATAATATCGGGAGTTCTTGTTTAGAGGGATCTAGTAACATTGTCCAAATCCACAAAACTTCATCAGAAATCTAGTAGTTCTCTCATACATGTCATACCTTGTTGTATTCATATAACCAATATAAGCATAGAACCGGTTTCGGTTTTTCGAATTCCCCTTTCGTTAAAAAAAGGTATTTACGTTTGAAGTGTTCAGATTTGTAATTATCTACTGGAAAGTTATAATTGTGTACAAAGTCAGTGTAATAAGTGAGCGAATATCACTTTGCATTTTAGCACATTATTTGGCCATATAACATCCATTTAACGTGAAATGTTCACACATTAGTTCGTGGATGTATATCATATTTACATTTTATCAAATATTCATCACTTTTTGCACATGTCAACAATGTTACTAGATCCCTTTAATAAACACCCTATTTTACATCTTCGTACTATTTGACGGTGCATAACAAAATGGTCAAAATGGTATAAAATGTGATTTTATAGATAACTGAATAACTATTGTACATGTACTATATCATTATCCCCATCACGAAAAAAAGAATACGATATCTAAAAGTCTGGCGTTGAACTTGTGGTCACTAACCCTTGCCATTCGAAAGTTCTTTTGGAGTCCGTGGATAGTTTAATATAGAAAAAAAAAACGACTCGCGCTAAATCACGTCTTTATATATCCCCTCAGACAATCACGATGAAAGCCCTGGCTCTCGATGTGTCCATTAGGGAAGCTTTACAAGGCGATGAGAAAGGGCTTGTCACAGGTTTTTACTTAGCGTCCTTTTTTTTTTTAGTGCACGTGCGTGCAGTCACTGTGATCAGGGGTCTACCAAATGGGGGCAGGTTAAGGGGGGAGCTAGCATAGTGATCAATGTTTACAAAATAACCCCAGGTTAGAAATGACTTGTAACAATATCCCTCTCACTAAAAGGTACAAATTTGCACCCATTAGCTAGGATGCAAACAGTTGAACACTAGCAGCATTAAGGGTACAGATTGCAGACTTGTACTAATAGGGGTACATGTCTGCACCCCATAGGGTGCAAGCCTGCAATTTGCATCCTAGGGTGGAAAATTACACCCTATATGGTGATGTTATTGTTCAAAATTTCAAGGTGCACATTTTAACCTTGATTTGTTAGTGATTATATTGGAAATAGTCGTTGTTCCACTCCTTACCAATTTGACCAAATATAAATATGTTTAAATACAATTTAATCATTCGTTTTTTGGAACAGTTTGAGCCACTCAAGGCAATCATTAACCTCTCGTTATTGTGTACTCTTTTATTTAATATATACTAGACGAACTCTAATCAATAAGGGCCTGAGCCTTTAACTTAAACGATCCTTGTATTCGTTTAATTCGTCATTATCTACATGTATATAAAAAGGCAAGATTTCGATTACCTTGTTGTATTTGTTATTTTATAACTCTGCAAATTATGTATAATACTATTTAATACATTTGTATTTGAATTTGAAATTGAAATGGATAAACGCAACGAAATAAAAATGTTGCACCCCCGGTGTACGTTGCCTTATGGCTACCCCCCTTGCTTTCAGTATTTCTTTATTCTGTACAGTATATTACAGCGGTGTTACAGGTAGCTGTATATAGGTATAGGCCTGCGTAAAATAAGCGGCAGAAAAGTTCAAGTTCTTTACGCCATGATTATAATGCGGGAAAGAGAAAATCCATGCGAATTATCTGGTCACTGGTGCATGTGAGCTGTCAATCCTTTTGGATGAGGAGCATTTTCTCTCCAGAGACTCTGCTGGCACATACCTGGGCCCTTCGACCATCTCGATGATCCGGCATGGAGATCACCCCTGCACGAGGCTTGGCTTTATCTGTTTCCAAGTTATTGAACGATGAGTGCAGCAAACATGAGCGTATAGTGGCACATTTGTTTTCTCTAGGAGGGGGCTGAGGTCTTATGCCCGAATACAATCTTCCCCATTTTCACCTGACGAGAGAAAAAGGTTTTTACGATTTACCGCCCGAAAATTAATATATACTTTTGATGACTTTTCCCGAATATGAATCGAGTTTGCCCGTAAAGGATAATTATAATTTTGCCCGAAGATGAAATGCTCTTGCCCACGACATAGGATATGAGTTTGCCCGAATATGATATCCCTTTGCCCGAATGCTGTGTACCTTCTTGAGCAAATATTACCGTTTTCAAAGGGTGTTTCACAAAGATCCTAAGTTGAACTTAACTCTAAGTTGGATTTAAAATGTATGGAATACCACTATAGTTTTCTGTGAAAATTATTGTAAAAAGTCCATTTTCAAAGGCATAAAATGTTGACTCAAATCATAAATATTTTCTATATCAATGAGGTTTCATGTTCTTGATGCAACATTTATGAAAAGTCTAATTGTATTCCAAGGATACAAATGGCTTTTCATAATAGATTGGTCAAACTTAGAGTTAAGTTTAATCTTTGTGAAACACCCCCAGGAAAGCTGCAGCCCCCTCAGCCCCCCCCCCCACCCCCCCCCCCCCCCGCCCGCCTTCTACGCCTATGACCATGACTGCCAACAAAATGGCGAGAGCCAAGCGCATCGTTCGTTCTCCTACACCCTTTCTCCCTCTCATTTTCTTTATCTCTATCCGCATCTCCCCATCTCTCTCTCTCCCTCTCTCTCGCTTTCAGTTCTCTCATTCAATTTATCTTTGTCCCTCACTGTATTTTCTGTCTCTCTCTCTCCCGCTTTTATTTCCCATACATTCTCTTCGCTTTCTATTCTCTTCACCTCATCACATTTCATTCTTGACCTCTTCTTCTTATTGGCCTTCTCCTGTGATGATCTTAATATATATCTTAATATATCTTTAGGTTCTTATATATCTTTAGGTTTATTTTACTTCACTTTACCTGCACATTCAAGTTTTTTTTTTTTTTTTTTTTACAACATCGATCTTTCACACATATCAAAATAAGCTCATCACTCACCTGCCCCTCCCCCCTCCCCCTCTCTCTCCGTCCCTCTATATTATATGTCTTTATTTTATTTCTCAACTGTTGTCATTTGCCCCCCCCCCCCCCCCCATCATTTATTTGTTATATTCCCCTCTCCCTCTCCCATTGTCACTCTAGTTCTTTCTCCCTCTCTCTATTTTTATATCCGCTTTACAATTTTCTCAACTCATCTTCCTTTATACTCTTTCTCCCCCTTTCTTCATTGCCTATGATGAACCAAGGAGGTATAGTACCTTCTTGGATGAACTTAAAGGTTCCCTGAAATCCAAATGCAGCCTTGCGGTTGTTGTTGTTGGTTTTTCTTTTGAGATGGGGCATAGAAATTAAAGAAAATCATTTCTAAATGATTATAAATATACAAAACATATTAGTTCATGTATACACTAATACATGATAGTTGAAGGCAACTTGCATTTGGATTTCAGAGAACCTTTCATATAATTTATCGTTAGATTTATTTTCTTTCACTTTCCTCCATAATTTACAACATCGCCTCTTTCAGCTGTTTTGCAGAGTGACGTTCTTTTCCTTTCTTTATTAACCAAAGCATTTAATAATACAATTCGTTCGAAGTCGAAATATGAATATGATGTATACAATAACAGCTCTCCCATTCTTAATGATTTTCATGCTAACTTAAAGGATCTAGTAACATTGTCAAAATCCACAACATTACTTAGAACTCTAGTGGTTCTCTCACACCCTGTTGTTATGGTTGTATTTGTATTGCTGATATAAGAATGGAACACGTTTGGGTTCGTCAATTCCCCTTTCATTAAAATAATATATACGATTGAAGTGTTCGGATTTGTAATTATCACTGGAGAGTAATATATGTGTACAAAGTCAGCGAATAAGTAAGCGAATATCACTTTGCATCTGTGCTCATTATTCTGGCCATTCTGGCCATCTCCCGGAGCAATTGTCACCAAAGTATAAACTGTGACCAGCAATGCATGTAGCTAAGAGGAGAATGCAAGGATGCATTTGAGTGCCGCCACCAGCGGCGTCGATTCGTTCGGAAAACACGATGCATTGGGGGGGGGGGGGGGGGGGGGGGGGGGGGGGCAGGCATTATTCACAAACAATGCTCGCCCCCCCCCCATGCATTGTGTTTTCCGAACGAATCGACGCCCTCGGCCTCTACCACCCCCCCCCCCCCCCCCCCCCCCCCCCCTCCCCTCCCCTCCGGATTCTTGACCTCGCACCCAGACCCCCGGTTATGTGGCCTATTATTAATACATGAAGACAATAAATTAAAATTAAATTATTTATTATATGGGCAAAACATAGGCTGCACTGCCTATTCCGGATATCTTACCCCCCCCCCCCCCCCAAACAAACATACACATATACAGTATATTCATACATTTTGTACTTCTAGCTGTAATAATGGGGTTGTCCCTGGTTAAGAAGTGTGATATTTGGGTTGAATGACCTAGCAAGTTTTTTCCCCAAAAAATTGAACTGAAAGAAATAAATCCATAATCTCTCCGTGCTCTTCTATCTTCTGTTTCATTATTTTAAATAGTATTCCTTCATTTTTCTCTCTCTCATGTTTGTCTTATATAGTTTTCCATCTCTGCATGTGATGGTGATGTGATGTTCTCTCTCACTTGGATCTGACGACCGCAATACAACCAGAGACCTCCGCGTCAAGCTCTGGATGAAATGTGTCATCGAATCCAACCCTTTTTGGAAACAGAAGGAGATGGCGAAGAAGGGTAAAAAAGTCTCTCGATACACGGTCGAGTTGTAATGGCGCCCTGGAGTAGTTTCCCTTTACCAGTTTTCGCGCGCTCCGAGCCCCCGACAGCGGCCCTCGGCTCGGGTGTGCTTCTCCGTACCGCGGCCACGCCATGCTATTTGTAGAGGCCGTGCGTGCTCGCGAGTGGAGCATTCGATACCTTGGCGGGTCTCGTGAGTCTCGCTGGGCCCGGGCGCACCGGTCCGCGCCTGCCATTCCTGATCCTCGCTATTACCGTATACTCCACTCGCTCGCTGAAAAAAGGCTGAAGTGATTTTCCAAATCGAAGAAATTGATCGCTGAAAACATCTTCGGAAACCATTTCATTTTTTCTCTTCTTTTTCTATCCTGCAGTTCAACCTTCCACCTTGTCGTCACCTCTTGTTCGTTCTTCCTCTTTCGTTTTCCTCGGGCAAGAATTCCACGAGGATATTCTACATCATATATTCACTCAATATAAAGTAGCTGCGCCTTGCGTAATGCAGAGCTTGGACCGGAAAATAAAAGCCTGATGAATAGTGATGATGAAAGAGCATTTAGGTGTTCATGGTGTTTTAGTCACTGCACCGGATGACTGTCAAGAAGTTCAATATGCCGCCCAAATATACAAATGATATAAGCTGTGTTTTAATGGCTACAGATCATTGTTTTTTCTTCTTCTATTATGATACTGCCGTCATCATGGCTACCTCATGAAAATCTGCGCCCACCTTCACGAGACTCTTTAAACCCTTCTTTGCCCTATGATATAAACCTCACCTTTACCTTCCTCGCATTACCTGTCTTGTTTTATCCTAGTACTTCTTCTTCTCATTAATCATCTTCCTTCTTCTATAATACTTCTTCCTTCTTCTCCCATCCTTCTATCCCCTTCCTCCCCTTCCCCAACTCTCCCTCCATTCTCCTCCTTCTTCCCCTCTCCTTCTCCTTCTCCTCCTCCTCCCCCTTCTCCTCCTACTCCTCATCCTCCTGCTCCTGATCCTCCTCCTCCCTCCTCCTCCTACCCCTCCAATCCACTCCTCCTGCTTCATCCCCTCGTCTTTGTATACCATTCATCTCTTCTGTTCCACTCTTTGCCTGTCCCCAGTCAGACTATTATCATTATTAAAATTAATACTTCATGTTGTCTCTGCTTGTATCTTTGCTGAATATTGTGCTGCTTTACTGTATATATTTCATTCTGATTTATCCCTCCTTCAGTTAATATTCCCACCTGCCCTCCCCCCCCCCTTACTTGCTCATCTGACATTTCTTCCTCTCTTTTCCATTTTCTCCCTCTCTGCCCGCCTTTCCCTTTCCTTCTGTTCTCATCCTCCTCTCCTCCCCACTCTCTCCTCCTCTCGGGTCTCGCCCCCTATCGCTCTTTGTTCTCTATCTAACATTATGTTCCTCCATGTTTTTCTCCCTTCTCCTCTTGACTCTCTCCTTTCTTTCCCGGTCTGTCACTCTATCCCCACCCCCTTTCTCTCTGTCTTTCACTGTCTTCTAACTTTCTTGTTCTTCCTCATCTTTAAAGTCTCTTCTCATCTCTATTTCAGTATCTTCCCCTTCCCCCCTCCTCTCCCTCTTTATACACCCTTCCTCCATCTCTCGCACTTCATGGTCTCCCCATATCTTAGTTTCTTCCTCCATCCCCTATCTATCATGTCCCCTCCTCCTCTCCCTCTTTCTTCATTCACTTCACACTTACTTCTTTCTTCATTTCACCATCATCCCTATTCTCCATCTCCTGTCAGATTTACGAACATCTCTCCCTCCTTTCTCCACCCCGCTTTCCCCCCTCTTCCCTCTCACCCTTCACATCTGGTTTCCTTTTTCTTCCTCCAATTCTTCGTCCCTATGATACCCCCTCTCCCGATTATCTCTATTTTACTATCTTCTCTCTCTCCCCCCTCTTCCCCCTCTCCCCTTCGTTCTATCTTTCACCATCCAATCCCTATATTCACCCCCAACCTCCCCTCCTTCCCCCTCCCCCCGCTTTAATTTTCTCCCTCCCCCACGCGTCCCCCTCTCTCTCGTCATGTTCCGTCTTCCCAGCATCCAACCCCTCTTCTCTGCCCTCGCGACCCCTCGGGTCGGATCACTTTCCCCCCGGCACCCTCTTCCACCAATCAATGTCGAGCCGGATGAGGGTGACGCAAGAGCCAAGAGGTGAGCACGGCCTCAGTCTTCCCGCTCCCATTTTTTAAAACAACCATCTCCCTCGAGCATTCAGCAGTGTTCATATCGCCCGAATCGGGACTCTATCTGATCAATAGACATCATCCTCATCATTTAACTCTTAATGTGCCATTCTTAATAATATTATATGCTATATGATGCAATTTCAGCTTCTCTGTACAGTAATGATGTGCATTGTACGTATACGGTGTTCGCAGTTTATGTTATTGTTTCACAATGTTTAAAGCGATATTCAGACAATTGAACATGTTAAATATTGACAATTAGTTGAACAAGGCCTTTTCCCGCTCCCATTTTTAAAACAAGCAACCCCCTCGAGCCTTCAGCAGTGTTCATCGCCATAATCGGGACTCCACCTGAACAATACACATCATCGTCTGTAATATTACCCATCTCTCATCTTTTAACAAATAATATGACATGAAGTTTCAGCTCTCTACAGATTTGATGTGCATTGCAAGCACGGTGTAATTTTGCAGTTCATGTTGTCGTTTAACAATGTTTTAAAGCGATATTCAGACATTGAAACAAATTATTAGCACAAGTTGAACACAGCTATTCCCGCTCCTGTTCACAGCCGACCCTCTCGAGCCCTCGGCAGTGTTCATCGCCTCAGTCGGGACTCCTCCTGACCAAAGACATCATCGCCTATGATATTGCACATTTCTCATATTTAAATTCGTGATATGCCACTGCAATTGCAGCTCTATACAGAAGTGATAACCACTGCACGGTGCAAACTTTCAGTAATCTTTTTACAAATGTTTAAAATGATATTCACTCCTTGAATATAGGCCGTCCGCTCCTGTTTAAATACAACCTTCAGAAGCCTTCAAATGTTAAAGGGGACCACCAGGCAAAGGACAACAAATAACTATATGTTTTGGTAACGTTGTGTGATATTAAATAGATGATCAACACTTTGCAAAGGGTTCTGTAATCATAAACAATACAATTAATTATCCTCACTTACGGAACCATAATTATCTGTTGGTTCCATATGCGCCCAACGTCTGAAAGTGCGCCAATTCTATTCAATCGTACGTTATGAGACAATAGAATCCCGGACGATTCGTTCGCCCTGGACAAAGGTAGTCTCCGTATACGCAGACCCATGAACGCATGCTTTAGAATGGTGACGCGTTTTCCAATTATATAATTTGTTTCTGAAAATGCACATCATTGCCTTTTAATATCGCCCGTCTTTCATCTTTTAACTCTTGATAATCAACTGAAATCGCTGCTCTGTAAGTTATGTGCAATGTATGATGCAAACTTTCAATTATCTGCAAATAATGTTAAGGGATATTCAGACTCTATAATGGCAAGCACATCTCCGTGACGCCATGCGTGCGCGCATAGGATCCTGTATATACAGTAATCGCTTGCGCTCTGAGTCTTTTCGATGAGCGTATTATCGCAAAAATAAACGTCGCTTACAGTGCGTACGAACACATTATGCGTGATTGACTCATCGAACCGTTTTCCGTAATCGGGTTTGAGAGCGCAATATGGATTTAGACGCCACAGAGGTTGGAGATGTATATTTATACATGCATTCAATAGAGATGAGTTGAAACCGCCATTTCCCCACTCCTTTTTTTTTTTTTAAACCATCGCGCGTTCAGTATTTGCCGATTGATATTATGATCGCATATGATATTTCTGGTTCATTGTTTTACCCTAAGATACAATTTTTAAGTCGGATATCGTTCCATGAAGGTTTCATCGGGTATACCCACCAGGCAAACATTTATAGCGATATTCATAATTTCGACTGAAACAATGTAAAACTTTTTTGTTTTAATTGCGGATATAGGTTCAATAAAAAAAATGTGTCGTTACGTTATATGTTTGTATCCAACATTAGTGTAGGTTTATGACGACTTTTCTTTTTCAATAAGATACATTAACGAAAGGAGTTTAAATAATAATCGCTTTCCCCCGTGTATGATTTTATGGCATAATTAAAGAAATACCCACCCCCAAATCAGATATAAAAAAGACGATGTTGTTAGTTGGCTATGTATATAATACGACACTTCCCCACGTAGTGATGTACATAGCTTATGACGTTTGAATCTGGCAATGGTCAAACTCCAGTAAGAAACGCATGCAGTCCGCATTTTTCTCGGAAACAAAATCAATTTGAGATGGTGTCGATGTTTTATCATACAGTATACTAGGTGCGCAACATGTGGCTATTTTCATTCTGTTTGGCTGTGGTCTTCAACTTGACGTGCGGTCATCCTTGCGAATGTGAGTCACTACACAAAATGATAGAGTTTTGATACACTATACATTCTGACCACGGGGTGTTTCAAAAAGATCCTAAGTTGAACTTAACTCTAAGTTGACAGCCATTAGTTTGTTCTTCTTCTTTTTTGTAAAAGTCCTTTTTCAAAGGCATAAAATGTTGATTCGAAGCTTTCTATTATCAAGGGGATTTCATGTTCTTGATGTAAAATTTATGTAACATCATTCTAACAAAATTGTTTTTTGGCTTTTGAATATATTGTATTCCAAGGCTACAAATGGCTTTCCGTAATATAGTTAAGTCCAACTTAGAGTTAAGTTCAACTTAGGATCTTTGTGAAACACCCCCCAGGGCCCATTTTCTTGACGCCATGCAAGAATCATCTACGAAATGATAATAATGATGATGATATCATTTTGTAGATGATAGGCAATGTAATGGCCTATAGTCCCACTGCACCGTTTCTCCCAATTCGTTTCCTATCCGTTTGACATCCGGAAGGTACTAGCAAGGACACGAAATGATGCTGACCAACTGGACGAGTAGGATACTTTGAATTCGGCTCCGT
Organism: Echinarachnius parma; assembly: GCA_037951105.1. NCBI lineage: Eukaryota > Metazoa > Echinodermata > Echinoidea > Clypeasteroida > Echinarachniidae > Echinarachnius > Echinarachnius parma. The sequence goes on along the minus strand of JBAMJV010006371.1, from coordinate 99,031 downwards.
TTCGGTCGAAACGAAATGTCAAGGAACTTCAAAATGTGCTACATACTTACCGTTTCGCCACATTTTGGTCGGATAGGAAACGGAAGGAGAAACGATGCAGTAGGACTAGGCCAGTACCAAGTAACATGTACACGCCTTGCATCCTCATATTCATGTTAGTTCCTTCATATTTGTTTTCAATATTAGTTTTGAGCTTGCAAAGTAAAATTTCAAATATTGTGTTGAATAATTGATTCGAAATATTGTTGTATTGAAAAGTAAAAATTAAATAAAATATAATGAATCTGACTCTGAAAATTAAAAATTAGTAAAATAAAAAAAGCAATGTCCATTTTGTGATGTCAAGTTATGCCAAGTTTGCCACGGTTGTGAACGAACATAGTTATGAGCCTTTCGTGAAATTGGGCTTTGGCTTTCCTTCGTGGTCTACCGTGGCTACGCCACTCCACCGACAGGTCGACCACGAGATTTAATGGTGCGAGGAGGCGTTTTCCTCGACACCGCCAACCCACGGTCAAACCAAGGTCAATGACCAAATCAACGTCGATATCGAGCGTTGTCGAGTATCAGAGGAAATAGGATAGACGAAAAATGTGTTCGCGAAGAAGTTGAAAAAAATAGAGATGAGAGGGTGAAAGAAATTGAGTGAGTCCCCGCACTCGAAAGCCAGAATGTTGACTCACCAATCGACAGTATGATTGCAAAACATGCCCTTGACACATTTCCTATTCAAAAATACTCCAAAAGAAGACATGCCGTTAGTACGTCTCCCCTCATCTCTTTCCGTATTCAAATATTGTTTTCTTTAGCAATAAACACGAAACAGTTAGGGAAATAAAAGAGAAAGCTCGTATCCCTTTTCCCCCGTCAAGTCGATCAAACGACTTTTAGTTTGTTTACTCAGAGTGGTGAGTGTATGCATACTAAATAAAATGAAAACGAAAAAAAAAACAGACGAAGTTTCTTCCCCCCCCCCCCCCCCCCCACACCTACCTCTTTTCCTGTATGCATGTCACGGTGGTATATAGTATCATCACTTAGTTTTATAAGAGTGTCCGTTTTCTCTAAAACGTCTCTTTTTTTCTTCTTCTTTTCCAAGCTAGGCTAGTAGATTCGTCACCTTTTGGAGTGCTTTCTACTCCATAATTATCGCCCTTGACTCATCCCACGTAGCGCACGTGGAGAGGGCATGTGGGACCACAGACGCTAAATCATGAGAAAACATAAAGGTTCAAAATAATAATGGGGACTGGAGAGAAACAAAATGAATGTCTTACATGGACGTCTGGGTGTGGCAAGAATGCTGGAGAGCGCGTTTTCCTATCATGTGATCCCATGTTTGAGACCAGTCCAGGGCATGTGGGACCACAGAAGCTGATCATATGTTCGGAGCCCTGGGGCTCCGAGTATCTTTCGAAGACGACCCCATGAGCATCTATGAAGCCCGGGGGGTTCCGTCTATCTCTCGGGGGTGACCCCTATGACATGAGCATCTACGAAGCACTTGGCAATGCTTGAGGCGCCGTCTACCTCTCGGGGTGACCCATATGAGCATCCACGAAGCCCCTGGGGCTCTGTTTATCCCTCGGACAATAACAATACTAACAGTGGGGCTCCATCCCACTCTCGGGGTGACCCCTATACGAGCATCCTCTCGCATCTCTATATAGGTTTGTACTACACAACTTGCAATATTCGCTTATCACGTCTTGCAGTGCAGTAGCTGCGTCTGGCGGCTCCGCCCTACCACTCAAAACGCCTGGTACTTACCATTCATGTTATCTGTAGACTACTGCAGACCTTCGCCAATAATTTTATCAGGGGTTATCTTCCCTATTAGTTTTGGACACGGCAGACGGTCAGTTTGGACATTGTGAGACACATGTATTATTTAAAAACTGGTGACCCTTCCACCTATGTTGGCCCCTCTTGGTCCCGATCCATGACTCATGTTAAAACATATGAAAGCCAAGTTTAAAGAGCTCTCTCTCGTCAATTTTTCACAATTGAAAGAGAGCTAACTTCGCTTCTAATGCTTCCAAAACTTTGAACACAGATTATCTCTGAAGTATATAAAAAGTGACTTTTTTAATAGCGCCCTCCTCTTTCCAACCGATCAGAGGGTAACGAAAAGAGTGTGGTGGGCATGGTGTTGGGAAGTGGTTAGAAAGATAGAAATAACACAGAACAGCTATAGATTGTCGCCGTGGACATGGAAGGAGGTTGGATTGAAAGTGGGAAGTGACAGCGAGTGAGATGTCGTGAGTGGCGGCACGCACGTGCTCGGGGGGTAATCGCCGGTCACGGGCGGGCACCGTGCACGCGATGAGGTTAATACAGCACCGGGCACGACGTCCATTAGACAGGCGGCGAAGAAGCCGAAAGGGGTACGGGGTCAAGGGGGCACTCCCCTCCTGGAATAAAGTATCGCCGCCTTCTGTCTTGATCTCCTCCTCATGCTTGGGAGAACAAAGCAATAACACTGCATACATATATACATCATTATTTACGGCGCAGGTTGTCCCCTCACCGTGAGGTAAACGTTGCCCACATAATTATTTTGCCCCTAAAACCATCTACGTAATAAAATGACACTGGTTATGCCACTGCATGAGACCATTACGCGCGCGCGCGCTCATCGATCGGCTGAGGAACTTACGAGACCCCGCCGGCGACGGTCCGCTAGGCGTGGGCATCCGCCGGGCACACACTCGGCGCGACGACGTGAGGTCGGAAACTCGATCCGGCCCCATCGCACGTACTCGACCCGCAGCATTCACCACACTGTTATACACGTTATGTGCTTCTTTTTGTCGGGGGTGGAGCCAGAATTAAGCAAGTCGGGGGGGGGGGGGGGGGGGGGGGGGGTATGGGCTACGAAGCAGGAATTTGCACGAAGCATCCATCCTGCTGGCTAATATTGTCATTTAAAGGATATTTTCCTTTCAGTAAAATTATATTGATGTCCTCTGATTATAATTATGTTCTTGATTCGAAAAGCGCGGCCTGTCAAGTGTCATCATGGTCATCTGTAGTAAATGAATCTACACGACCTGGCTACCATGCTCCTCCATTTTCTTCTCTTTTTCGACCCCCCCCCCCCCCCCCGCCCCCTATCAGCAAGCTTTCTCTCTGTGTCTATAGATATCGGCTATACACAGACACTTCTTCTTTTATTATGATTGTTATATCCGCACTGTTCTCCCATTCTCACCCAGTTATAGATAGACCATGTAGACATTGTCGCAGCGTGGTGGTGGTGGTGGTGGCGGTCGTCGTATTGGTGCTAGTGTGGTGGTATGTGTGTTCGGGGGGGGGGGGGTATATCAACAGTAACTGTTGGGGGCACACTATATACATATTTATTTTCTAATTAATTGTTTTTTCAATTTATTCGGGAGCGAGTACCACTTGTCCCCACCCCCGAAGCTACACATAATGACCCCCTTTTACCCCTCTCTCACTTTCATCTTCTCTTCCAATGTCTGTCGCAGCTATCCATCTGGGGGAGCGGTGGATATAGTTGGCTCTTAGCCCCCCCCCCCCCTAGCTTCGTCATTTCATCTTCCTCTTCGCTCACTCATTATCCAAATCGACCGCAGGCACGCAGGACGGTACCGAGGCAGTGGTTGGTAAAAGCCGGGGCGGGGCCGGGGTCACGACACGAGGATATCGTCAATTAGTCTCGGGCACATTTTGGCATCTCAAGTTACATACCACAATTACAAGACGAAGAAGAAGAAGAAAAAGCAAAAGAAGGAGAGAAAGTCCACTGACTCGTCTCACAAAATTAGTAATACATATAATATGATAATGAAGAAAATAAACAAGAATTATAAAAACAAGTAACAATAATTAAACATTTTAGTTTCGGTATTTTCTTGTAATTTTTTCTTGTAAATATTTTTGGTAAATTCATAATTTAAGACATACAATCTTCGAAATGTCTCCTTTTTTCTTAAAAAAAAGAAGATTATTGCTACCCTGCTACTTGTACATGTAATATGTTTTATAAAGCACGTTCATTGACATTAATCGTGAAATAAAATATATTACTGAGGAGCTTAGTAAGTTCACATCAGGATGAGATCGTCATTTTGATATACTCGTAACGTATGTTATACGCTTTTATTAATAACTTAACATCGTAACCATTTTGGATTAGAATTTGGAGCTGGTTGAATCGAATTATATGACATCATATTTAGGAATATCCATTGACTATAAATAATAACCAACCGTGTGCTAAATTTAACTCATGTACCACGCTTGGGTTAGATAAAACCCTTGGTTGAGAATTCGGGCCAATGAATGTAATGAAAGTGTTTAAATATTGACACTGAAGCATATCTATTGAAATTAACTATCATTGGGAAAAAAAACATTGATAGGTCGGATGCCCTTTGTCCCCACCCCCCCCCCCCCCCCACAGTTTAGGAAGGGCTTCCTCTTCCTGTTTGATGTGTGTATACATGTTTTACTCATTTTTTGTATATGGTTATTGTGTATTTTACACTGCATATTCTGTATTTCATGTATTTTACACGGTTTTTAAATTTAGACGTTTGGAAATAAACTTGAACTTATATATATTGATATATCAATTATTTCATTACACAGTAATGACAGGCGTAACGCTATACACTTACAAGTATTTTTCCGAAGAGGGTGGGGGGGGGGGGGTGTGTGTGCTTACACCTCTTCCCCGAATAACAATTATCATGTTGTTTATTTAATTAAAATGCAACATGATTTAATTATCATACCTGTACCATATAATGTGTTGGTTTTGTCCTGAATAATTATGATGCAATGATAATAAAAATGACAAAATCCAAATGCCCCGAAGAGGAGGTGGGGGGGGGGGGGGGGGGAGGGGGGGGGGGTAGAGGAGGTTTGGAGGTACAGCCCCTAGTCGTCATCCACTGCGTCCTCGTACGCCGCCATACATATAGGGTGAAAATGGAGAGGTGTTCGACCTCTTTTGTTTCTTTCCTTCCCACCTTTTAAGGACCCGACTCAACATCGATTTTGTTGTCCGGAGGAAGTGGTGACAAATCTTCGTCGGACACGGCAAGGAGGATCTTAGGAGGCGAGTTGCCTGATGGTGAGCATGGGCTTCGATAAGCGGGGTACGGGGGGGGGGGGGGAGATATGTCCCCCCACATTTTGAATGTGTGGGGGGGGGGGGGGGGGGAGTGTCCCCCACTTTTTAATATTATGTATACATTATGTATGTTTGATTCCATAGCTTGCACAACATATAATGTACAATTTCTGTCTGAGGTATGCACCAAATCGAACAGTTTCAAGCCCCAAAATGCAAAAGCTCCCAATACAGTGGTTGGGGGAGACCCCTCCCCCGCTCGGTTTCTTCGCTCCCTTGCAATGTCCCCCCCCCCCCCCCCCCAACACCTTCGAGAAGCTGTTGACGGTGAGTCTGTGGCGGGGTGAATGGGGTTATAGTAAGTTTGTTGACATGTGCAAAAACTGAATTTTAATAGTTTTCATTCATTTTTTACATAAGCTACAAGTTAAACATCTACAGTAAAAAGATGGACAGGTATTTCCCGTTGAAGCAATAAATTGCTTGTCATAATTGCAAACCCAAAGTGAACGACAAATAACAACATAAATCTACTGCTGTAAAATCGTGAACATCGTAAACCACGAGTTCGTTTAATCGCATCATTGTTTTAAGTTTTAAACACGGTTTGAAATAAGCATTTTTGAAATTAGAGCTGCAAAATGTAACCCTATATGAAAATAGAGGGATTTAGTAACTTTGTTGGCATGTGCAGAAAGTGATGAATGGTTGGTATAATGTGTAGTTCCGTGATCTGTTAATGTACTCTGAGTATTGTGTGAACATTTCACGTTAAATGGATGTTAAATGGCCGAGTATATGAGCGAAAATGCAAAGTTATATTTGCGACTCATTGCACTGAATTTGTACACACACTTATGACTATCCCGTGGATAGTTAAACAAAAACAGTAAAATTCGAAAAACCCTGTTCCAAGCGAGATCAAACCGCTAGATATCTAATGAAGTTTTGTGGATTTGGACAATGGTACACTAGATTCTTTTACCTTATCTATAATTCGAGCCAATGAGAGCAGAGTTATGCAGTGACGCTGTTAACGGGAAAACGAGGGTAAATGCATCCTCCGCGTTTCGGAACTTCTTCGTCCTCACTCACTTTCCCCTTTAAAAAGGATGAAAAGCTGATGTTAAAGTGAATACCTTACGATTGATACTAGCTTGCTGCCCAGTTATATATATAGATGAACCATGGGCAATGAAATCTGCACACGACCTGGCTTAACTTTACGAAACATTGTAGAGGATCATTATTATAACGTGCATTCACACTGCGTGTTAGCTGATATTTTGCTTTAAAACTTATTTTTAACAACACCCTTGGGTACAGATTATCCTATATCCGATTCATTGGATAATGGGTTCATGATGGGGGGCGTTTTTACCCCTTCAAACTTATCGATCTATAATTTGATGGAGGGAGGCGTTTCTATTTTCTTTAAAAAAAAATGATTGCCGCATTTAGCCGTTATAGGTACCCGAGGTGATTTTTTACGTTTTCTAAGACGGCTTGAGGGAAAATTCCGATTCTAAAATCCTCTTTGGCTACAAGCTGTGTAGTGCTATCGATCATTAATTGACCACCGCCACCATCACTCCCGGGAAGAAGGATTTTACAGTATTTTCCCCTCTCTCCATCTTTCTTCTTTTCGCTTTCACATGTTTATCTTCTTCTTTTTTTCTGTCTTTGCTTTTTTTGTATCCCCTTCTCCCTTTTCTTCAGACATTGTTATTTTGTATTCACTAGCTAATCTACGTAGGCTATTTGTTTTTCATTTAGTCACCATTTTGTAATTGTTGTGATTATTATTATCATTATTATTATTGTTAAATTTATTATTATTATTATTATTATCATTATTATCACTATACTTATTACTATTATTATTATTATTATTATTATTATTATTATTATTATTATTATTATCATTATTATTATTATCATTATTATTATTATTATTATTATTATTATTATTATTAGTAGTAGTAGTAGTAGTAGTAGTAGTAGTAGCAGTAGTAGTAGTAGTAGTAGTAGTAGTAGTAGTAGTAGTAGTAGTAGTAGTAGTAGTAGTAGTAGTAGTAGTAGTAGTAGTAGTAGTAGTAGTAGTAGTAGTAGTAGTAGTAGTAGTAGTAGTTTTTATCATCATCATCATCGTCGTCGTCATCATCATCATCATTATCATCATAACAAAACGCATCATAGAATCAAATAATAAAGCGCTGGGTCGTGGATTGATGTACATGTATGGTTCCAGTGTAACCAAGGAGTTTCATGTAGACACTTGATCATTGGTATGACCGTATAGAAAAGGGCCAAGCAGAATGGTCACCGTCTGAAGCGTATAATATTTCCGAATCTTGACCGTCCGTGTTTGGCCCAATTAGGTGTGGTCATTTTACTCAGGTTCAGGTCCGTACAGTTAGCAGCTGTCAGATGTTCTGGCTATAGAGTGGTCCAGGTTTCAAATCTTGACCATCAACTGGCCAAGCAGGCAGCGCTTTTCTTTCGACATTGTCGTGACGGTGGTTATAATGTCCACGTTTTAAATTCTGCATGCTTTATTATTTCTAGTTATTTAAGTGTTGTTGAAATTACATTAGAACTATCTCACAGGTAATGGCTGGATTCACAAAGGAGGTTTGTACAAACCATGGTTTAAATCATGGTCTACATCTATGGAGTGCGGCGTGTATACAGTAAAAGTAAAACAATTTCTAATTTCTAATTATATGACTGTTAGTGCTTGCTAACCAGCAAATTTCACCATCTGGGAAGACAACATCTAGTGGTGCATTTAGTAAATGTGTACCATCATCATTGTTAACAAGTAAGGAGTTCTCCATCAGTTTACAAATGGCACTCCATAGAATATGTAGACCACTGGTTTAAACCATGGTTTGTACAAACCTCCTTTGTGAATCCGGACCAATGAGTTAAACAAGTCTACTCACATAGGCCCGTATTCACAAAGGAGGTTTGTACAAACCCTGGTTCAAACCGCGGTTTACATCTATGGAATGCCAATTGTAAACTGATGTAGAGAGAATGTGTACAATCAACATTGTTAACAAGTAAGGATTACATTCTCTCTCCATCAGTTTACAAGTGGCATTCCATAGATGTAAACCGCGGTTTGAACCGGGGTTTGTACAAACCTCCTTTGTGAATACGGGCCATTGTGGTCGAAATGTTCACTAAAGAAAGATATTATACATAATTCAAGTTGCAGATGATAACAAACAACCACTAACACAATTTATTTTACCCACCATGCCCACGGGTTTGTCGTTTGTACGTTTTCAAATCCAGTACACTATTCCTAAACCTTATGTTTTTTAATGACATATGCGGCACTCCATCTGATATCATAGCGTGGGCATTTAAAACCCAAGTTTAAAGGGATCTAGTAACATTGTTGAAAAATTCAAAAAGTGATGAATGGCTTATAAAATGTGTATCTTTGACATGTGTATCTGACATGTCCAATGAGTATTATGTTATACAAATAAGATGATGACGTCATAATTAAGGGAAATTGAGCATTCCGATTGGTTGATTACTGATGCTTAATCCGGTATAGTAAATGGTAAAGTTATAGTGCATATGCACTATAACTGCGCAGGGGAGTGCGTAATATGCGCTTGTGCGCTTGTTCTTGAATGGGGAAAATGCGCAGAGCGCGCAATTATTTTTAATACGCGCTGGCCCTTGTACAAAGTACGCAGGGCCGACGAGAGAACACTCACAATTTGAGCAAGGTAAATTTGGGTTTATCAACATGATAACAAAATTAGTTCCTCAAAATAATCATCTTATATAACAAATAGTACATGATTCCTGTCGTTAAATATTCCATATTATATCCTACATGAATGAAATCCTGTTCAGTGATTGGTCTACATAGCGTCATGTGACCAAACATAGTTATGCCCATGGAGAAAAATGTGCTATGCGTGACGTCATTCATGGAATAGTAAATGCTATTCCATGAATGACGTCATAGACGCCGGGTGATCATATTGAGCCCATAGAGATGCGTGTTATAAATCTTCCCTGCGAGCAGAGGTATTGTTTTAGCTTGCGAAAGATGCTCGACGAGATTTCTCAAAGAGTTATTTAAAAAGAAATATAGCACATTTTCACCCGTTAATATCAATAAGTTCAAAAGAATATTCTAGAGATGCATTTCATGTATAACGTAGCGGTATTCGAATTTTAAAATTACGACAATGGTGCACATAGTGCATCGTTGTCCTTCTGTGGTCGTGACACTAATTCGTCATTTAACAATCGGCCGCGGTGTACACTGCACTAACTGTATGTGTAATGTATGAAGGTGTATTGAATCTTCGCGCACGAAAATTTCGAACTTTTTCAAAGTGTCGTAGGAGCAACAAAATTATTGTAATCTCAATGAAACAAGCATTAAAATACTCCCTCTATTCTGAGGATTCGATGTATGTAAAACATTTTCGATTTAAACTCACAATTCATGTGTTATTGGCCCGATTCCGTAACCATGTCATATCAACAAGAGATTCTCCACCGAGTACGGTAGTCTTGAAACTTCGCGCTCCATACACTTTGATACACTGCCATTGACTTAACACGCAATCCTGTGTAGCAAACTTTAACACGCATGTCAATGGGTGTGTGAAGATGCAAACTTTTGCGCGTATTAGCATCTTGGCACGCGCGCGTTGTCAAGCTTTCTACGGAGATTGCGCGATCCGAAAGTAAATTTGAAAGGAAGGACGAATAAAGGAGCATTTTACGCAGCATTTCGATAACAACAAGTCTGTTCTACGGGAAGGATTTCGATTTAATTTGATGATTTTCTATTGTCCATAATTTATACACGATAAAACACACAAAAAGTAAGTTTTTTCTCAAGAAATATCGATCTTTGTTTGCTAATTTTTTGGTTGATTAGTAAGTAATGTGTGCTCTTTCATTTGGCGTCAGAAAATTCCGTCGCCGTGTCCGTGTTCTAATGTTTGCGTACCGCTTATATGATGCGCGAAGTTTCAATACGCGCGAAGTTATAATACTTGTCCATACGAATAACTATTTTCTCCACACAATTACACGTGTGTAGTATTTAAAGCAGGTTAATTATTCACTTTGATGCGCGCGTTTTGCATTTGGGTGCGCATTAATTGTTAATGCGCGTAACCATGAATGGAAAGATAGCGCAATACGCGCTCTGCGCTAGGTCTATTGCGCAAAGGGGGTCAGTGTCACAAACAGAACATAGTCAGTGCAGTGATGGTTCCATGATCAATGTTTTGGTTTTCTTTATATTTTTCTTTAATTTAATTGAAATCATTTATTTTTGCGATGATTATGATTATGCGAAGGATATAAAACAAATATATCATGCACTATTTCGAGCCACTAGTGAAATTATGGATTCCTCGGTGACAGAAAAAGCACTATGTTCTTCGGGTCTACGACCCTCAGAACATAGTGCTTTTCCTGTCACCTCGGAATCCATAATTACAACTAGAGGCTCTCAGTGCATGGTATATTTGTTTAATAGACACCTCTACATTTTTAATTTCTCTCGTGCGATATAATCGCTCTCGAGAAATTAAAAATGTATCGTTGTCTATTCTGGTATATTCAACTCCAAACCATGCACTATTTGTATAAAGAAAGTGTTGATCAAAATCTTGTATGCTGCCCTCTTACTCTTAGTCGGTTCTTTGCTAAATCTGTGATGTCACAAATGAAAAACTCCCATTGGAACTGTACAACAAAAATTCACTTTTCATGAAAATGCATCGTCCCTCTACTCTTATTCTCATATAATTATGTTTGAGAAGAGGTAAAAGTGCATGCATTCAAGGTAAAACTTCCTCAACTGGTCCAGTTTTATCCATGAAGAATGAAAAAAATATGAAAATCTATGCACACAGTATGTGGAAGGTTGTTCTACTGTAACGTCACATATTTTGGCAAATTGCCATGCAGTTAGAGAGGGCGGCAAACAAAAATTATCGAAATCATAACTTTTGAATGAATAAGCCAAATTTGCCCAAACTTTCATTATCTGGCTTCTAAAATTGTCCCCCCTTTCATTCAATCCAAATTCATATTTGGAGAAACTTCCCCTTTAAAATGCACAAGGGTTCTTTAAAATAATGGATTTAAAAACTGGGCGACAGTTTCATGATAATGAATGTCATATGACCAAGTATATAATGAGCAAAAGTGCAACGTGTTATTTCCAACTGCACGTGTGTCAACAGTTAGAACAATTTCTCACGATTTGTTTCGAATTAAATCAGAAATATCTCAATAGCGAAGACGACATTTTGGGGAAAATTGTTTTATAATAATAATAATAACATACTCGATTTATATAGCGCTTATCACCATTGATAATCATCTCTAAGCGCTATAAATACAATTATATTATCAATCAATCAATCAATCCAGCACAGAAAGTGCAGGTTTTCGATTCCCTGGGGAGCATTCCAGCCAGGCAACCTTGTGGGCGCACACAATGCTAAGGAACTACACTATATCCTTCCGGGTACCCATGTATACACCTGGGCGAAGAGCAGTAAATGTGAATAAATTTTCTTACTGAAGGAACAACGCGATAGGCATATACTCTGGGTTCGAACTCGGGACCTCACGATTGGAAGGCACGCGCTCTACCAATATTGCCACACGTCCACGTCATACCAATCAGTGAGAGGAAAACAACAAGACCTGAACGAACCACTGTTGTAAGTGAGTTTGGTTGGTTTGGGACAAATACACTATTTCCCTTTAATATTGAGATAAAGCTTTTCAATTCAATTTCAATTTATTCTTGCTTCCAACAAAACATTACAAACATTACAACAGCTTTAGAAAAGCCTAGTGGAGAAGAAAACCCAATCGCTCTAATTTAAAAACATATATAATTTGAGTTGAAAAAAGAGAAAAGAAGGAAAAACAAATAATAGACTGGCGTAAATATTCAACATGAATGAGGAACGCCAATAAACATAAAAGTACCGCAGCAACAAAAACAAACCCCTGACGTAAGACGCAGGAGATTTTGCCTGAGATTTACTTAAATGCATGCATGTGATACTTTAATCTTGTGAAAAGGGGAAAAGTTCAGAATGTATATAAGAATATAAACGCTCAAAATGTGATTTACACAGTGTCTGTAAGTAAACATGTAGGATTTTTACAGTTATCACCGCTTTACTGTTTTACTGTTAAAGGGTACCACCACCCAAAAATAATATTCTTATTAAAGAAAGGTAACATCTTTAGTATTCCATTCCATCAACAAGTTCACACAAATATGTTTCCAGAAAAGAAAAACAATAATTGGAAACGCAACACCATTCTAAAGCATGCGTTCATGCGGTCTGAATTACCCAGACTGCTATGTGTGCGGTGAATTGCAATGCGTGCAGAGCGAACGAATCGCCCGGGAATCTATTGTTTACAAACGTGTGCGTGAATAGATGATTGGCGCACTCGCAAATGGTTGGCCCATATGGAACCAGGAAATAGCAGTGGTTCCGTAAGTGGTGGAAATTAATTGCTTTGTTTATGAATTACACAACCCTTTGCAAAATGTTGGGTATCTATTTGATATCACAAAACGGTACAAAAACATATAATAATGTGTTGTTCTTTGCCTGGTGGTCCCCTTTAATGTTACCGTTAAAGGGAACCACCACGCACATAATGGGTTTGGGTATTGTTCTTTGATGTTAAATAGAAGCTAAACACTTTGCAGAAGATTGTGTAATTCATGAACAGTACACATTAATCACCGACAATTACGGAACCAACAGGACCTCATGGTTCCGTATGCGCTAAACGTCTGCGAGTGCGCCAATTCTATACACGCGTACGTTTGGAGACGATATAAGCACGGAAGATGCGTAGACAATGCCTAGACAATAACTGTCTCCTTCTGCAGACCCATAAACACATACATTAGTATGGTGACGAGTTATCCAATCATTATTTTGTCTGAATTTGTTGGTGGAATGGACTACTATTACCTTTCATTTATACGAATGTTATTTGGGGCTGTTGGTTCCCTTTAATCACCGCTGCAAGCATCATATACTATAGGCAAGGCAGAACACTTTGCCGTAAACTTTGCTATAGTACAAACGATTTAAAGGGATCCATTAACTTTGTATTTCTGCCCAAAAGTGATATTTGATACTTCAATCATATACCAATGTCATTGTAAGATTAATGTAAATGAAGTTACATTTTCATTAAAAAAATGTTTACTTATAGTGAAAAAAGAAGAAAATTGATGGCTGCTTATATCCCGATAGTTCGCGTGAAGGATACTATGGACGATTGAGTATCCGAATTCGGATAATCTGGACTACGGTTAAAAGCATCTGTAGTCGCTTTCCAATTCAATCTTAAATATCTCCATAATTCATGTAATTAGGGAGACATTTGAAAAATCAAAACCCATTTCATTATTCTGTAAGCCACACAACAAGGTACAAGAGAAGTGTGAAAGCTCAAAATAAGTGTTGAATTTTTACAACGTTAATGAATCACTTTAATCTACTGACATGACTGAGGGGGGGGGGGGGGGGGGGTGGTGGGGGTAAACGAGAAAAGTCTAAACTTAAACGCTCAAATTTGCGTCTTGCTCATTCCTAGACAACGTAGGCTACTGTAGAAGATTTGTCGGGCAATTTGTTAAAATATTTATAGCCAAGGATTCTTTAATCTATTGAGAGGTAAACGAAGCGGGAAAATTTAAGTGCACAAACAAACAGAACTTCTGTATCTCATTTGCATTGGTCTACGTGTGATCCGATGGGTATAACGACGCGACATGACCATGAGGACTGTTCGCTGTTTCGCGATCGAAAGTTTTGAGTTGAACATTTAAAGGGGTAGTTCAGTTCTGGCACAGAGAGGCGCTGCACGAAATATTTGTTTTTTGTGTGAGATAATGGAAAACTGAGTGTTAATTTGAAAGAGCATAATTTCGATGATAGAATAAACTTTATTTGATCAAAATCGGTTCAGAAACGTCTGAAATATCAATAAATATATATCCGATCGGAATAAATCAGGGGCCCAGATTTATTCGATGATTTTGTAAAAAAAGAAAAAAAATGCATACACTTTTTCAAAAATTTCAAAAGAGGTTTTTTAAATAGTTGTTGATGACCTCTCAATTTAATCATTATTTCAACAAATTGTAATTGTCTAAACCTTTCGAGCATGGTAGAGTTATAACTATTAGTTTGTAATGTTAGTTTTTGTTACTAAAGCTCAGCCTTACTAAAACTGTACTACCCCTTTACTACTGGAAAATAAATAAAAGTGGGGGTCCGTGTTATGATTCAACAGTAAAGGGGTCTAGTAACTTTGTTGGCATGTGCAAAAAGTGACGAATGGTTGATTCAATGTATATTGTTGTTATCTGATATGTTCACTGGGTATTGTGTGAAAATTCCAAGTTAAATGGACGTTATATGGCCGAGTAATGAGCTAAATTGCAAAGTGATGTTCACTGACTCAGTGCACTGACTTTGTACACGGTTTCGACGATCCAGTGGATAATTTAACATCTGAACACTTCAATCGTAAATATCTTTTTAACGAAAGGGAAATGGGAAAACCCGAAACCTGTCCAATGCTTTTATTGTTAATACCAATACTAGTACATACAAGGTATGAGGGAACCGCTAGAATTCCAATTGGATTTTGAGGAATTGGACAATGTTACTAAGTCCCTTTAAAGGGGACCACCAGGCAAAGAACAACACATTATTATATGTTTTGGTACCGTTTTGTGATACCCAACATTTTGCAAAGGGTTGTGTAATTCATAAACAAAGCAATTAATTTCCACCACTTACGGAACCACTGCTATTTCCTGGTTCCATACGGGCCAACCATTTGCGAGTGCGCCAATGCTATTCACGCGCACGTTTGTAAACAATCGATTCCCGGGCGATTCGTTCGCTCTGCACACGTTGCAATTCACCGCACACATAGCAGTCTGCGTAATTCAGACCGCATGAACGCATGCTTTAGAATGGTGATGCGTTTCCAATTATATATTTTTTTTCTGGAAACATATTTTTGTGAACTTGTTGATGGAATGGAATACTAAAGATGTTACCTTTCTTTAATAAGAATATTATTTTTGGGTGGTGGTACCCTTTAAGATTCAAAAGAGTTTATTAAAACAAATGCCTGGCAGCCAAAGGAGGAATCGCACATTGTCTACATTATTTAACACCATTTGCAATTTACAAATAATCAAAAAAACAAATACACAACAAATGCTAAATTGAAAATGGCTCATTAGATAATAAATAAATATACATGTAGTTTTCATTATTCATAATTTATGTCAATCTTACAAGGTATGCCATTTGCATAATTATCAGCTACCGGTATACAATAAATAAAATACGAATAGATTTTGAATGATCCTATAATATATGCGTGTGGCTGAACTTTATGTGCCTGTATTGTGTTTATTCTTTGTTCTCTTTCACCCAAGAAAGATGATGATCCACAGCTCTAGTATTGGGCGCCATTTAACTGTTTAAAAAAACATTAAAGGACAATGAACTCCAGACATAACATTGTGTGCATGCACTATAATACACTATTATGATGAATACTGTAATCTCTGAAAGTTTGAGCACGATCGGTAAAGAAATAAGAACACTATTGATCTTTGGAAATAGCCATTTATTGAGAGTGATTCAAATTGGCAACACACTCTGGCAAAGTCGTGGACACCTCCCCATATTTATGTATTATATGTAAATGATTTATGTAATGCCTCTTCTCAGTTTAAATATTTATTATTCGCTGACGACACCACTATCATTAGCGCTGACTGTGAGTTCATTTGAGTTCAACATATGTTTTGTAAAATACATTTCATTCACAACAATGTTATTGTGCAGGTTTTTGTTACTAAAGCTCAGCCTTACCAAAACTGTACTACCCCTTTAATACTGGAAAATAAATAAAAGTGGGGGTCCGTGTTATGATTCAATTACAGTAAAGGGATCTAGTAACTTTGTTGGCATGTGCAAAAAGTGATGAATGGTTGATTCACTGTATATTGTTGTTATCTGATATGTCCACTGGGTATTGTGTGAAAATTCCAAGTTAAATGGACGTTATATGGCCGAGTAATGAGCAATAATGCAAAGTGATGTTCACTAACTCAGTGCACTGACTTTGTACACGGTTTCGACGATCCAGTGGATAATTTAACATCTGAACACTTCAATCGTAAATATTTTTTTTAACGAAAGGGAAATTTGAAAAACCGAAACCTGTCCCATGCTTTTATTGTTAATACGAATACAACAAGGTATGAGGGAACCGCTATAATTCCAATTGGATTTTGAGGATTCGGACAATGTTACTAAGTCCCTTTAAGATTCAAAATAGTTTATTAAAACAAATGCCTGGCAGCCAAAGGATGAATCGCACATTGTCTACATTATTTAACACCATTTGCAAAGTACAAATAATAAAAAAAAAAAAAAAATACACAACGAATGCTAAATTGAAAATGGCTCATTAGATAATATATAAATATAGTTTTCATTATTCATAATTTATGTCAATCTTACAAGGTATGACATTTGCATAATTATCAGCCATACAATAAATAAAATACGGATAGATTTTGTATGATCTTATAATATATGCGTGTGGCTAAACTTGATGTGCCCTTATTGTGTTCTTTCTTTGTTCTTTTTCACCTAAGAAAGATGATGATCCACAGCTCTAGTATTGGGCGCCATTTAACTGTTTAAAGAACATTAAAGGACAATGAACTCCAGACATATCATTGTGTGCATGCACTATAATACAATATTATGATGAATGATGTAATCTCTGAAAGTTTGAGCACGATCGGTAAAGAAATAAGAAAACTATTGATATTTGGAAATAGCCATTTATTGAGAGTGATTCAAATTGGCAACACACTCAGGCAAAGTCGTGGACACCTCCCCATATTTATGTATCATATGTAAATGATGTCTGTAATGCCTCTTCTCAGTTTAAATATTTATTATTCGCTGACGACACCACTATCATTAGCGCTGACTGTGAGTTCATTTGAGTTCAACATATGTTTTGTAAAATACATTTCATTCACAACAATGTTATTGTGCAGGTTTTTGTTACTAAAGCTCAGCCTTACCAAAACTGTACTACCCCTTTAATACTGGAAAATAAATAAAAGTGGGGGTCCGTGTTATGATTCAATTACAGTAAAGGGATCTAGTAACTTTGTTGGCATGTGCAAAAAGTGATGAATGGTTGATTCACTGTATATTGTTGTTATCTGATATGTCCACTGGATATTGTGTGAAAATTCCAAGTTAAATGGACGTTATATGGCCCAGTAATGAGCAATAATGCAAAGTGATGTTCACTAACTCAGTGCACTGACTTTGTACACGGTTTTGACGATCCAGTGGATAATTTAACATCTGAACACTTCAATCGTAAATATCTTTTTTTAACGAAAGGGAAATTTGAAAAACCGAAACCTGTCCCATGCTTTTATTGTTAATACGAATACAACAAGGTATGAGGGAACCGCTATAATTCCAATTGGATTTTGAGGATTCGGACAATGTTACTTAGTTCCTTTAAGATTCAAAATAGTTTATTAAAACAAATGCCTGGCAGCCAAAGGATGAATCGCACATTGTCTACATTATTTAACACCATTTGCAATGTACAAATAATCAAAAAAAACAAATACACAACGAATGCTAAATTGAAAATGGCTCATTAGATAATATATAAATATAGTTTTCATTATTCATAATTTATGTCAATCTTACAAGGTATGGCATTTGCATAATTATCAGCTATACAATAAATAAAATACGGATAGATTTTGTATTATCTTATAATATATGCGTGTGGCTAAACTTGATGTGCCCTTATTGTGTTCTTTCTTTGTTCTTTTTCACCCAAGAAAGATGATGATCCACAGCTCTAGTATTGGGCGCCATTTAACTGTTTAAAGAACATTAAAGGACTATGAACTCCAGACATATCAGTGTGTGCATGCACTATAATACATTATATCCTACATGAATGAAATCCTGTTCAGTGATTGGTCTACATAGCGTCATGTGACCAAACATAGTAATGCCCATGGAGAAAAATGTGCTATGCGTGACGTCATTCATGGAATAGTAAATGCTATTCCATGAATTACGTCATAGACGCCGGGTGATCATATTGAGCCCATAGAGATGCGTGTTATAAAACTTCCCTGCGAGAAGAGGTCTTGTTTTTGCTTGCGAAAGATGCTCGACGAGATTTCTCAAAGAGTTATTTAAAAAGAAATACAGCATATTTTCACCCGTGAATATCAATAAGTTCCAAAGAATATTCTAGAGATGCATTTCATGTATAACGTAGCGGTATTCGAATTTAAAAATTACGACAATGGTGCATATTGTGCATCGTTGTCCTTCTGTGGTCGTGACACTAATTCGTCATTTAACAATTGTCCGCGGTGTGCACTGCACTAGCTGTATGTGTAATGTACGAATAACTATATTCTCCATACAATTACACATGTGTAAAGCAGGTTAATTATTCACTTTGATGCGCGCGTTTTGCATTTGGGTGCGCGTTAGTTGTTAATGCGCGTAACCATGAATGGAAAGATAGCGCAATACGCGCTCTGCGCTAGGACTATTGCGCAAAGGGGGTCAGTGTCACAAACAGAACATAGTCAGTGCAGTGATGGTTCCATGATCAATGTTTTGTTTTTCTTTATATTTTCTTTAATTTAATTGAAATCATTTATTTTTGCGATGATTATGATTATGCGAAGGATATAAAACAAATATATCATGCACTATTTCGAGCCACTAGTGAAATTATGGATTCCTCGGTGACAGAAAAAGCACTATGTTCTTCGGGTCTACGACCCTCAGAACATAGTGCTTTTCCTGTCACCTCGGAATCCATAATTTCAACTAGAGGCTCTCAGTGCATGGTATATGTGTTTACTATTATGATGAATGATGTCATTTCTGAAAGTTTGAGCACGATCGGTAAAGAAATAAGAAAACTATTGATATTTGGAAATAGCCATTTATTGAGAGTGATTCAAATTGGCAACACACTTGGCAAAGTCGTTGACACCTCCCCATATTTATGTATTATATGTAAATGATTTATGTAATGCCTCTTCTCAGTTTAAATATTTATTATTCGCTGACGACACCACTATCATTAGCACTGACTGTGAGTTCATTTGAGTTCAACATTATGTTTTTGTAAAATACATTTCATACACAACAATATCATTAGTTTGGGAGATGGACAAATGTGACTATAAAGAAAACTGAACAAATTGAATATTTGTGAACAAAACATGACGGAGGGGAATAGTTCACAAACTTATCAGAGTGCGTTGCCAATTTGAGTCCTCCATAGAAATATAATTTAGACTAAAAATCACGGTAGGCAATTCGTAGACTTGGAATGGTACCAATTCAAAAGCAAAGATTCAAATATTTGAGACTTTTGAAAATAATTTCAATATCAAGAACAAAGAAAATCTACTTGATGATAGAAATATTGACGATTGTAACCCAATAATTATAATGATGTGTTTTTATATAGTAGTTCATCACTCTTACGTATCTTTAATAACAACTTCCATATTTGTAAAGTCAAACCAAATTTCAACTTAAAACTCTATAGAACGTCTTGTATAGAATGGAGTGCAAGGAGTATTCGCAGTGAATCTACCATTCAACTATCCATTCTTTAATATCAGTGGCCGTGGCTTAGCTATGGGACACGTGAGGGGGGGGGGCAGGCGGGGTCCCCAATAGTTTGACAAAAACAGTATAAAAACAAATAAGGGGACAATCTGTGAACAAATAATGAACAACGTAATGCGGTACCCCGATAAATCGCTTGCGCCCCCCCCCCCCCCCCCCCCCCATTCATTCCAATCAGGGTACGCCATTGAGCAGTGGGTCGGGTTGCCTAATGGTGACCTCGATGACGGCAACACTTTCGACATCCGGTGGTCGTGCTCCGGCGCGTCGACGTGGCCAACGCGCTAATCGAAGACCAGCGTCCAGCGATCACGATGTCATTTCACCCTTTACGACCTCCTCATATTACAATTTTGAAATTCCGTGAATGCTGTCAAATAGTTCAATATTATAAATATAAGTGTATATTCAATGTTCATGTCTGTGTTATGTGAGCTTTATTATCATGCAGTGGAACCTAGTTATACATAGCTCCGATATATAAAACAATAATAAAACACACACACACACACATACCCTACATGCCCTATTCTAAAACATAATTATGTTGTGATGTTAATTCTGTGCTGCACCATAATGGACATCATAACTGCAATATAGCTATCATTTTGGTGACTATATGGTAACAAAACACTCATGAAAACAGCTATCATTGAACCCCAGACTCGTGGACAAACAATAACATTGTCATGACACAACTTTAGTGGTCAGTTTGTGCTGGACGCACACATGATAGGCGAGTGTTTGTATACTTTCACCTGCCTTGTGTATTGTTCACAATGTCCATGGTCGGTCACCCTGCACTGACCAGTGGGTGGACAGCCGAACAAAGAACACAAAGGGGGCGAAAGAAGCCCTGGTCAAATTTCATCAGAAAGCTTCAATCTCTCAGTTGTGTGTGTGTGTGTGTGTGTGTGTGTGTGTGTGTGTGTGTGTGTGTGTGTGTGTGTGTGTGTGTGTGTGTGTGCGCGCGCGCTGAATGGGAATCCCCGGTATTTGTTTCATTACAAGTGTCTACCGATTACGTAACACCGGCAATCGATAATGACTGTGATCGTGATTGTTGTTCGATCGATTCTAGTCGCGTGTCTTCTCCCCGATTATCCCTCTTCTGTTCAAGCGGTCATCATATGATCCTGTGGTCATCATCTCATATCCCGATCCTATTTAGACCAGGCATGCGTTGGTCCAAGTATAATACCCAGCTCTCTGGTCCAATGAATTAGACCAAGTCCTTCTAATTCTCAGCCATGGCACGCGACGAGGACAAAAGACAATAATCGATAGTTATAATACTATAGAGGTAACATGATCAATTGTAACATAGGCAAAGCAAGGCAAGGAGAGGGGGTTTGCGCCCTGTATTGAGGTTTTCAATTTCATCCTGACAGTCCTGACGTGAATTTGTAAAGGAATTCTGTTGTTCTATTGTCGCATTCTCCCGGACGAAAAAAACAAACAATAATCCATGTATATCGACACCGACGCCCCTTCACTTCGCCACTGCTTTCACATCCATAGTCCTTTGTCCCCATCGCGTGGCGTGGATTAGAAGGTCTTGGTCTTATATTTCGGTCTAATTATGGCGTATGGAATTTAAAATGAACATAGCAGTTTGTGTTAACTTGCTGGTGGAATGAACTACTAAAATGTTACATTTCATTTATAAGAATATTATTTTGGGTTGTAGTTCCCTTTAAATAGATGTCCAACACTTCGCCATGCTATACTTTCACTTGCATTGTCCTGTATTGTCCCCATATCGCGTGGCATCGATTAGAACGTCTTGGTCTTATGCCATGGTCTTAATTGGGAGGTGGGTTGAACATTATGAATACCATGACATTGTGATGACCGAAGGATATGGTAGGATAGTATACATTGTCGCGGCCAAATTCGTCGGAACAGCAAACAAACTGATCATTCAACATTTCAATTTACCACGAAATTGACTGACGATTTCGCGAGGCGAATCAAAGAAAACTTTAATTTGCTTATGAATTGACAAAGGGGCATGCACAGGCACCCCCCCCCCCCCCATAGTCGTAATCTCTGGAACAAAGTATACAACAGTGTCTGTCCTTAGAATGATAATAAACATTATATTTTAAATGAATATGATAACATTTTGATGTATTATTGTGTCGAGCAATAACGTTGCGACTGGCGATGTGTATGGTGTAAGGCATGCAGTATGATCTTATTAATTAAGAGCCTTGAAATTGAATATAGAATAATTACGACGGAAAGCACGCAATTTTCAAAAATGTCATTTAAGTTTGATTTTACATTACGTTTATATCTTCTAAATGAAGGAGTATCAGAAATTGATGTGGTAGAAACTTCAGGTTTACTATTTTTTTCAATTCATTTTACAGGGTTCTATATTTTCAAAGGGTAATTCTACATTTCATTTAAATACAAATTTTAAAAATAGCGTGACATTACCTTGACGCGTAATTCTCACGTTTTGATAATTTTAGAGTGGTTTCCTATAGTGTTAATCTTTTGCCGAGTGTTTCGGACAAGTCACTTGAACACCACTCACCATCCCATAATCAACACTCGAACCAAATCGAGAGAAATTAGCCCCGTCGCGTTTTCTTCAGCATTGTTTTAAGGTTGTCGTGGTTTTGGGGCACAAGATTTCGGGGTATTTATCTTAAGTTCTTACCTTCAATGCGTCATGTGACCTTTCCCCTCCTCCCCATCTTTCCTCGATTTAGTTCTCATTTTCTCCCCCCTCCCCCCCCCCCTCTCTCTTCCTATCTCTCTCTTTCCCCTCTCTCTTTATATTAATTTTCTTCTTATCTTTCTAATGTTTATACTATGTTGTATCTAATAGTTTGTCTTACTCTATCTCTCTCTTTCATTAATATCATATCGAATTATTTTTTAATCTGTATCCTACATTCTATGAAATATTAAAAATACATGAAACAAATCGAGTATGTTAGTATCCCCCTATCTCTCTCTCTCTTTGTTAATACAATTGATTTTAATGTAATTTTATTAATTCTATCAACCATTCTCCCTTTCTTGTTCTATTCATCATTACCTCTACCTTCATCTTCATTCTGTTTCCTATTAAATCATCTATATTCATTTTCTCCTTATAATAATAATAATATCCAATTTGTATATAGCGCTTATCACGATTGATAATCATCTCTAAGCGCTTTACAATTTTATTATTACCCCGGTCATAGGATACAATGCGAACCAGCACACATTGTGTGCACCATCTCCACTCCCTGGAGAGTATTCCTTCCAAGCGCTCAGTGGGCTCAAGAAGATCGTTCACATAAAGGCTTTCACCTTCTACCGGTCCCCATTTATACACCTGGGTAGAGAGCAGCAATAGTGGATGAATTGTCTTGCCGAAGGACAAACGCGGTGGGCAGGGTTCGAACCCGGGATCTCACGATTGGAAAGCGCGCGCTCTACCAATGTTGCCACACCACATCCACCTTCCACCCCCCCCCCCCCCCCCCTCTCCCTACCTACACTCCCCCATCCCTCTCTCTTCTCATCTCCATCCCCTTCTTCTCTCTCTCTCCTCATAATCTTCATTCAGTTTAGCTGGGATTTACTTACACATTACTTACAGATTTACATCTCTACTACCGTATACTAACTTTCATCTCCAGTTTTCTTATTTCGTTTATTTTCTTTTCATGCGCCATCGTATTACTCTTGCGCTAATGTGACTTTTTCCATTCTTATAATTATTTGTTGAGTGTCGAGGAAAACGGATTACTCTTATTTTTCCGTCGAGCCAAAAGTGTTTTTATTATAATCACGGGCTAATGACTACCTGGGGAGAAGACGAAGAGGATTCACAACTATACTGTAGAGGTGCTTGAAAGTTGTCGCCGTAAAAGGGGTTATCCTGTTCAGATAACCCCTAATAACTCGATGGTAACCAGAATATATTTATTAAAAAAAAGAAACTATTTCATTGCAAATCTTCACGCAATATTTGTAATGGCAAATAATTATGCTCTTTATTCAACGCTTTCGACAAGAATCCAAAGATGTTCCAATGTCAATAGGGATCAAGAAGATCAAACTTCTGGTTTAAAAATTGGCTAAAAAACGATTAACGCAATTCACTCGGGGGAGAGTTCCGGCACTAATGTACAGTACAAGGGGGAAGGCCGTACACAGCAAAATTGAAAACTTTCAGATATGAATACATTTAAAAAAATGAATTAGTTGAGTAGACGTTGAGTGTAAAAATGTTTTCTGTCAAGAAGCTCGATAAGGATTTTTGTTTCCTGAAGCGATTCGCTTTTTATTTGTATGCCACACTTCTCTCTGCGTTTCTATTCAATTTGTTCGTTCTGTTTCTCCCGTCTTTATCTGTTGTTATTTCGTTCTATTTCTGTAATTTAAATCAATAAATGTGTGTGACACAATAGAGTTAAATCTGTGTTATATTCTAACGCATATTTGCATAGCTACAGGGAGGGGGGGGGGGGGGGGGGCACGTGCCTTTAATGTTTGACAAACACAATACAAAAACGTATTTCTCAGTCACTTAAATAATCTAAACACCTGCTTTTCCATATTTTCATATTAGTTAACAAGCGAAAAAGCTTTAATGTGACAAACAATTGGAAAACACAATACTATTACATGTACTATAAATCGTGTATTCGCCTTTTTTGTTTTCAAAGGGGAGGGGCGTCAGTTTTATTATTTTCTGCACAACCATTTTTTAACGAAAGCATTATGCCATGGAACGCGGTAGACGAAGTACAACAGTACAAAGCAACCAAACGGACAATTTGGAAGAATCAACAAACATAATTAAATGTAAATAATAATTGTCGTCTAAACGCTTCAAAGAGGGCCGAAACTGTTCTCATCGACATGTCTAGTCATTTTGATTTGTTGCTTTCCTTCTCCCGTTTCGATTTTGCTTTGGTTTGTTTTCATCATTTGTTTGATTTTCTTTTTATATTCTCTTTACTCGCTGTAAGTTGATATTGTTCGTTTGAGGAGAAAAGATATACTTAAGTATTGTCTCTGATTGCAAAACTGCCACTCGGCAGCTGCCACCCCGGGCCCGTTCATTAAATTGCAATAGTGCCCTCTCCGGCAAGACGAGACACCATGATGTTGCTGTCTTCGTGGATGCGAAACTACCATTTTCATGTATGAACATTCTCTGTTAAATACAAATCAAAAATATTGATACGTAAGGAATTTGGTTTTTACATGGAATTATTCCAATAAGATGGACAAATGAGACTACAATTTATAGCAATACAAATATACCCGTTTATTAAAATGAGGATTATCATAATCTTAATCACCAGAATCATCATCACCATCATCATCAACATCATCATCATTATTATCATCATCATCATCACCATTTCATGATATTATCATCATGATTTGCACAAATGATGTTACATGTTAACAGGGAGAAGAAACAAAAAATGTATCGTCTGTATCTTCCTAATCATCATCGTAACAACGACTGTATTAATTTTGACACCATCGCAATAATGACTGTCGTCATCATAGCCGTGAACTATAATTCCATTTAGTATTATTACTTTATGAAGAAAGCATATTATCTGATCCTGAAAAAAATAAATATTGTACTGATTTGTATACAACCTTATACTTATCTAAATTACTGTATTTTGTGTATTTGTATTTATATTTGTGTCTGTTTTTTTTCTCAAAAAGAATAAACCAAGTAAATAAATGGCGATCATGTATGCAAATAGCAATATTAACACCATCTCTAAGGTTTGAAAGACATATTTTCCTTCTAAATATAAACCAAGTTGCATTAATTATTTCAGTGATAATAAACGTTTTCAAATTGCACCCTTTATTATGCACTGTATTACAAACTAGTAATAAAACACAAAGCTATACTACGTCAGCACGTCTACAAAGAAAAATTGTACCTGTTATTTTATTCCTGACATTTGTAGGAAATACAAACAAATACAGAATAATTGCATTACGCACTTCCCTAAAAAAAAAACACACACAAAAAAAACACAAATCGTAAAATGGTACAAAAGTAAAAACCATACCATATACAGTATTTACCGCGTTTGGCCACGCCCTACGATTCTGGCATTGAATGAAAAGCGAAAGTGGCGCCGCCAATGACAGAGGCTTTAGGGGCACTAGGCCACACCCCTCGTGCTTTGTGCGCACGTTCTGCTGCCCCATGGATGCTGGCGGAGTGCTCATCTACAGCGCATGGACTCACGCGTTTTACATTGAGCGCCACTTGCGAAGAAAACAAAAACAACGTGCATGCACACGCGGGCGTGCGAAGCTGAGAAGATAATACACAAACAAAAAACACATCTTGGTGTTTGGGGCAAAAAGAGACAGTGGGAGCAAGCAGGCAAGGCGAGGTTTAAGTACACAAGCAGGACAGGTTATTTTGCAATTCAGATCAGGCCGAGCGTGCGATGGAGACCGTTTTAGCTGCCCCTGCTCCGTACTCCGTGAGTTTGTCCTCGCATAACACTCACTCGTCCACCGGTGCGACGCTCACTTCATCTCTCGACCATCTCCACCACCACAACATCACGAGCCTGTGCGGCGACAACGGTAGTAGTATGCAGTCGGGCCAGGTTAACGTTATGTATCAAAAGCTAGGCAACGAGTTTCTGCAACAACAAGGCGGCAACAGTCTGCCGCTGTCTCACCATGGTGCTCAATGGGTGACGGGCCTCAGCGCGGGTCCGCCACACGGGGATCCGACGGGCCACTGGGCCGGCGTACCCGCCCATCTCCTCGGTCACGGACAAGACATTAAGCCAAATCTTGGACAAACTCGCGATGAAATCAACGAGCTGCATCGCTCGGGACATTCGCACGTGCAGTCGGCGGCCACATGGAACACGGGGAACGCTCACGTCGCGATGCCGATGTCGATGGCCATGCCGATGACGACGACGAGTGGCGGTGGTCATCTTGGGCACACACCGACCGCCGCTCACCCCATGTACACGTACGGCGCCATGAATGGCATGATGAGCTGCGCGCAGCAGTTTGGACAAAACGGACCCATGCGAGGCGTGATCGGCCCGGGAGGTGGGCAGCTAGCCAGTCACAACGGGCCCGAAACCGTCATCGACGACGATACACCGTCATCAGATGATCTCGAACAATTCGCGAAGACCTTCAAGCAGCGACGGATCAAACTCGGCTACACGCAGGCCGACGTCGGGCTCGCCCTCGGCACGCTATACGGGAACGTCTTCAGCCAAACGACGATCTGCCGTTTCGAAGCTCTCCAGCTGAGCTTCAAGAACATGTGCAAACTAAAACCGCTGCTTGCCAAATGGTTGGAGGAGGCCGATTCGACATCGGGTTCCCCGACCAGCCTTGATAAGATCGCGGCGCAGGGCCGCAAGAGGAAGAAGCGAACGAGTATCGAGGTGACCATCAAGGGGGCTCTAGAGAACGCGTTCCTTAAGCAGCCCAAACCTTCGGCATCGGAAATCTCTGCACTCGCCGACGGACTGCAGCTCGAGAAGGAGGTCGTCAGGGTGTGGTTCTGCAATCGCAGGCAGAAGGAGAAGCGAATGACGCCGCCAATCAACGGCGTGATGGGGAACGGTGCAATGCAGGGTGCCGACTCCCCGCCCGCCGGCCAGGCGGCGACAGGTGAGCATGTGTTACCGCACTCGACGGCATCGGGCATGCATCATCACCATCCCGTTATCACGAGCCTGTCATCACACGCGCACCACCACAGCCATATGGGGCCCGGGTCGTCGCCCATCCACGGCCCACCGGCGTCCGTATCACCACCAGCCGTCCACTCGCCGATCAGCTCCGCGTTGACGCCGCACAGCCAGCACCATGCGCAGCCCGTGCAGTGACCACTAATATCCGCCTCGTTTTTTCGACATCACCCAGCAGATCTACCGCCGAGGTACGGTGGCGGTGTGTTCGGTAAAAGCTACTAAGCTGGGGGAAGAGGCGCAGTGCACATGCAGTCCACTGGGGGATCGAGCTAGACGGGTAGACGCGCACACCTGTTCCTCGCTGCTGCGACCGACGAGCTTCTCATATCGATCCGGTGGTCGCTTTGTCATCATGCACCGTCTGTCGAAAAGGGAGAAAGGCAAGAACCCTTCACAAATCTAGGTGAGGGAGAAAACTTTACTATTTATTAAATCATGAAACATTCCACATTGTTTTTTCCCAATGTGCTCGGTTTGTAAATTTGCCAAGATAAGCATGCATGGCTTAAGAATAAGTAGGATACTTGCTGAATTCTTCTCTAAGAACAACCAACAGCCGATGAAAGGCGCCACATTTAGCCCAATGAGGATCTATGGCAGTGAACTCAGGAAAAAACGAAGAAAAACTGACTCAAATCTCAAACATGAGATATCGAAATTTACGAGGGCTGAACAATTATTATTATAAAGATATCATTTTTCTTTCTTTTTATGTGAATTGTCTGTGCATGTCTGAAAAAAATATTTAAACATTTTGTGTGTTCGTCTAAAAAGTGTGCTTAATTTTCAAGAACGTGCAAAGAAGTTTAAAGATAGGCAACATATCTCTTGATTATGTTATTTCATGTCACTGCTGCAATTTAGTTCGTGAATTATCCACAACAAAATAGGTTCTTCTAACTTATTTCGTTCAGGGCATATTGTTATTTACTAAACCTCACATGGGTTATGTTTATATTCAACGAGGGTTGAACGGTTTACCAGCTTCTCAGTATGAAGTTTGTTTTACAAACAATGTCATCGTCTTATTTTATTTTATAAAAACAAAAAAACACTGCTGATTTTCCACATTTGATAAACTTGCCATTTAACTATGCAAAAACAGGTGTTAGAATTTGAAAGAGGCTCGCAAGTATAGGGCGTCGGTGTATGCAATCAATCTATATAGGGGTGCGTTCATATACAATTTGTCTAACCCACATTCTCATTGTTTTGATCCTGTTTCAGAATGTAACCTGTTAACTTTAACCTATAAGCCTGAAACACGTTTAAAACGCATTTCCTGGGCTAGACGTTTGTATATAAACGCATCGCTTGCCGGCTATTTCGCTAGCCTAGCCATGCTATTTGAGTGCATTGGAGTTCGATCAAACATGATGTGTGCTAAAAGATTATCGGGGGCGGAGACTTTTTTTCAGCGCTTTCTTCTCGTTTTCAAATGAAAGAAGTCGGCTCTTGAAAGTGCCGATTTTTTCTCTTTTTTTGACAAGCAACCCTAATATGTTTTGATCGCATTGTGCGCAGTGTTTGGGGTGGCGACCCAAAAGGCTTTATGCGGTCGGCACAAAAAACTTGGCTTTGTTAGCGAGATGTTTGATTAATACACAAACACCCAAGCCTGCGAGGCTGTTGAAAACTCACACAACAAAAAGAGGCATCAGGTTGGAAGCTGAATCGAGTGCTTTGGGCAAAATGTTAATGTTCGGAGCTGAGAAAGGTTGTATATACACGGGGCAGAAGTGAATTAGTCGAGAAAATAGACGAAACATTGTAAAATGCAAACTTTGGCATTCTACAAACTTGCGATTGTATATCGAAATGCAGCACCTTTTTCAAACTTTCGAGAAAAGATGCACAGAGTGCGTGTTTTTAAACGAACAAATCTTAATCAATACAACTCAGTGTTCTCTTCTTTATTTAATGTATTCGCCATTCTTTGCAATGCCTATGATCATTGAGTGCATGTTTTTATCATTCACAGAGAACACTCTATAAAAAAATGGCGGTTGCAAAATTTGCCACGTGTTGTACAGTCATGTATCATAGTCCTTTTTAAGTTTATTTATATGCTGTAGAAAGTTTTATATATTCCCTCCATGAATACGGATTGAAACAGGGTCAAAGATACAAACACCTTTGTTGTATATTATTGTGTACAGTGTGCTCGCAGATTGAGCATGACAAATGCTAGTGCAAAAATGAGAAATAAATAAATAATACCCTAGATTTATTTTATTTTCTAATGTATCAGTATTATGATATTAATATATACATGAGTTTTCTCTTTGAATTATTTATTTTCTTTAGGTTTAGATTGAGAGCGAACGTTGCCCTTTGTATGTAAACTAAACGAAGTGATGCAAAAATAAACGGACAAAAAAAGCTTCAAATGATAGATCAAACTGAAATTGGAGTCTTGTTATTATATCTGAAATGTTTTTTAAATGTTGGATTAAAACACTTATTCAAAAGTTCCGTCAATCTTTTTTAGAAAACATTTCATAAATGTTTGGCTAAAACTTATAAGTTGTTAAAAAGAAAGAAAGTTATTTGTTATCACGATCTGTCCACGTTTTAAACTTACTTTAATCGTTTATTCATATTTTAGACGGACATTTCTTTGAATGCCTCTTCCTGTGAATACGATATCCGTGTTAGTTAGGGACGCAATGCAATGTTTGTATAATTATGTTCTTTTTGTCAAATGTCACCTTAAAGGGAGAATTATCTTAAATGATAGAGAGAACATTTATCATTATCATTATAGTTCAGATTGTTTAAATTCTTATTAATTTTGTGACCTTCTTCTTTTACAATATGTGTTTGAACATATTGACGAACATAATAAAGAGCTAAGTCGATATACAAATTAATATTTGCACTCCTTACGACGTTTTTATTTCTTTAATATTGTCTCACCCCTCCCATTCTCCTATATACACATCTGTAATGCAAAGTAGAGTAGTCGTAGCAGCGCAATATAAGTGAACCGTATTACCATAATTATAATGTGCCTTTATAGACTGTTTTGAATCATAATTTAATTAATTTCAAATAGTAATAACTTCAAAAAGATTATACAAATGAAATGCTGTACATTTTTAATATCTAGAGGCATACTAGCAATGATGTTAATGTTAATGGTGATGATGATGATGTTGATGGTGATGTTTACGATGATGTTGATGTTGATGATGATGATGATGATGATGATGATGATGATGATGATGATGACGATGCTGGTGATGGAGTAGATGGTGATTCTAGTAACAGGAGTGATGGTGGTGGTGGTGGTGGTGGTGGTGGTGGTGGTGGTGGTGGTGGTGGTGGTGGTGGTGATGATGATGATGATGATGATGATGATGATGATGATGATGACGAAGATATGCATGATGATAATATACATGATAATGTTACATCAATATATTTGAGATGTTAGTAATTTCTTTCGAATGATTTATGATAACATGCATACGTGATACTATACGGATGTTAACAACATTCCATTGAAATGTAATTCTCCTTCAAAATGCATTACGGCAAACATGGAGACAATTGTGATGAATATCTTAACATATTTATCATTTTAGATATCATATAAGGACATAAATGATTGAACAAACTTGAAGAAGAACGTGCTCCCTTCTTGACATATTTTATTGTAGGTAACATCCGCATGAGATGAAAGTCATAATATATTCACGCCATTGATTGACTGTACATATAATCCAGCATAATCATTGTACAGTTAATTGACTACATGATCAACAATGATATCGACCGTCATTAACAATCTTGTTATAAACCTCACATAATTAAATATCAATCGCTCGAATTCCTGCTGGAATTTCAGTGTCACGACAAACATGAAAACAAATAGTGCCCCAAAACGATCGGATACACTCGATATCCAGCCATATCAACAACCCTAGCTGACTATTTCATACATACAGGCCTATATAAAGTTGTATATTCAAATTAATTGACACTTTGCCTTCGAGACTATAATTTGGTCATTCGGTGTTTATTGAAAATCCTATACTATGATGTGCAATTCATATTGATGATATTATAACACACAATGCCCATTTACATTCAAATTAATTGACACTTTGCCTTCTAGAACATGTATAATATAATTTGTTGATTCGGTGTTTATCGAAATCCTAGAATATAATTTGTAAGTCATAGTGATAATATAATAGCACACAATGTCCATTTGACACTATATACATTACATGCTATAATATGTTCACTTAGGTGATGGGATACTGCTTATAACGTTAGTTAATTTGTATTTGTTTGAATAGTTTTCGACGAACGACAGGTGATGTCCGTTTCTTTGTCCCAAGAAAGAAGCCTTACAAACTATAGTAAACATCCAACACGCTTGAAGGAATGACGTCGAGTTCAGGCTATACATGGCGCTGGAAACTTCCCCCTTTTGTATTTCATCTTTTTGTATTAGAATCAAATTAACAATCAAACAAATCAATTTGTATTTATTTATTTATTTTACATATTTATACAGAGTAACCTGATTTAGATAGCGATATAGAAATGGTACAATAATCAATAATCGATAAACATTCAAAATCATAAATAGTAAAGCTGGTCTTCCACAGGGCTCTGTATATAAATATAAATGTATATGTACAGGATTGAATGCAGAGTATCAACAATTAACAATCAACAATCAAACGGATCGATATAAATATAATTGTACAAGATTTGAGCAACATCGCTCGTGTCATTTCGAATTATATTTTCGTTTTTATTGGAAAATAATTATGTCTGCTCGACTTGTCCTCTGACTGAAAATATATCAATTAAATTATGGTACGTATGGTTTTGACAAAGAGTATAATTTTCAAACTGAATATACTATTACAATCGATCATCTTTATTCGTATTTTTGCATTATTCGTAGGTCAAGTCATATTTTTATGGAATATCCTTAGATATATTTCTATATTGAATGAAAGTTTTCGATATTTTTCCTATAAAACAAAAAAAATGGTCGGAATGTAATGAAAATATAACTCATATTTCCAACGATCACATGCAAACAAACCAATCGATATCTCAACATGAACACATTTTAGATATGTGCCTAGGTACTAAAATATGTGAAATAGTATATTTCTACGTCATTCTACGTCATAATTATAACGACTTTCAGCTGTGATATTATCGTGTCTTTCCCAATGTGTTCCTACCTAAAAAATTTAAAACCAATTTCAAAATAAATTAATTTTGTTAAGTCAAACTATCATAAGCGGGAAATTGAAAGCTCTTCTATGTGAATCATATCAAAATAAAATTGATATTCATTATCATCCAGATTTATTCCCAGGGTAAGCTGGCATAAATTTATTATTGCTAAGTGAATAAGTCAGATAAGTTATTCAAAACGCGTCATACGTTTTTTTTTTTTTTCGAGGGCAACAATTATTGCGTACATTGATTTTGAATACAACACGTGAATTTAGATCTTCCTTCGAACAAGACTTTACACTTACTGTGTCATTTGTGTCTACACTGGTTGATACCAATCAGATTATGGAATCCAATTATCGTGTTTCAGTGCAGACATTTTGCAGAGTTGCTTATAATTATCATTTGGACACTATTTTGTAATATACATTTCGGTATACGTGGGACGTAAGCATATAATGTATAGTATAAGGTCATTCAACATCTCAAATGTATCAATCGTAACCAATTTTACATTTATCGAACCGAGACTTACGTAATCAAATTTACTTGATTAACCAATTTTTGTCAGTATCAGAAGAAATAATTTTTAGAAAATGGTTGGAGTACATCGACATTTCAAGACAAAGAGCATCATAATCGTTTGATGCGACTTTGAACAGCGGACCGTGAATCAACATCTTCGGCGAAACATCTTCAATAAATAGATCGGGAGAACCCATCAAGTTTCGCCCAAATCGACGACGATGATGATGATTATGATGATGACGATGATGTCGGCAACGGATTTCTGGATTGTGTTCAAGGGGCTGCGGTCGGGGTGAGGCTTGCTCGCGACTCCGCTCAAAACCAATAATCAACCCGCTGCTCTTGGATTGGACGTGGTAACAGCTGTGCGGCCCCCCGATCACGCTGAACAGACCGCCAGACTGCGCCCATACATTCAGCCTTTTGTTCGCCGCTTGGCTCCGTAAACTGCCTTTGTTTCGCTGCAGCGAAGCCCTTGCCTGCCCCTGCCCCCTTCACGGCAGTCTGTATAAGGTGAGCAAATGTTTGTTAGTCCCCCCTTGTTTTATTGTGTAGCTTATAAGCCTTATATAATCTTCACTTCACCCCCTCTCTCTTATAATTCCCCCTTCTCGC
>JBAMJV010006371.1:20000-57500 GCA_037951105.1 Echinarachnius parma | reverse complement strand
AACATTTGTGTAATTATACACGAATGGTAGATATTCTGCGCTAAAAAAACGGTATTTATTTAAGACATTTGGATACGGATTTATCACAGTCAAAGTCAACATCGTGATTAAGATATAATGATGTTGTCAGATCAAAAAAGAGTTTTCTTGTGAATTATCATTAACAAAACATATTTAAGTCGAGGTTGAACCTGATTGAATTCGATTATATTTTTACCTAATTCTTCCGTGAGGGTTGATGCATCTTCAATTCAAGTAGATATTAAATAAACACTTTATACAATTTTGGCAAAGCATATACTTTCAGCACATATTAATAACGCTTTTAACTCAATTTCAAAATGTTTCCGTAAACAAATTCCACCTATATGTTGGTATTTGAAATATTGTACTGCAGTGATTAAAATGGTACAACGTTTCCATATAAATATTTAAAGTCAAGCAATAATAATTTATATTACTTATTTCGAAAGGAATCAACATAATTGCATTTAATTTGGAGGGGGTCGGTTCATTTTTCCAGTTGTCTCTACTGTAAGTTAAACAGTAACAAGTCATGTAAAATCTACCCCAATCAAGACGTTTACTAATAAACGGTCGCATAAAGTTGTATTCACCGTGTTCACGTTATATATATTTGTAGCTAATTTACAGACAATGTACCTATTATAAACTAACACTATATCAACTTGTTAATGCACATAAAAAGTGCTATAAATTCCAGCATGTAGTACATCAATTCCCGCCAACTTCCACACATAATAATATTATACTGCATTAGATGTGTACATTATTATTATGTCGCATTATGTTGCTATGAGCACGATAGAATGTAGCTTCGCTCGAGGCGTGTAATCGTGCGGTCATCATTCACTATTCGGCATGTTCGGAGTGGCGCCATGGATGTGTACGAGGTTATGGTATAGGCCTACGGTGTACGCTGAATTGAAGTACATGCACGGAATACAATCCTCTCTACTTTGCACCCAATGTATACAATGGCACCCGTGTATAATATCGCATCGTAGACCGTTCTAATTTATATAATACAATAACTTTTAGAGAATATAATCGAAATTAAACAAAGTAAATAAATAACAAAATAGGAAAGATATAACGGTTTCTATTATCTCCCATCACCTTCAAAACGATTTTTTTCATTTTTTGTTTGCTTTTAAATGAACCAATCAATAAATACAATACATGCTTTGGTAATTGATGTTAATACAAAATACATAAAGATTAAGCCAACAATTCAATACTGATATAAAACAATTTTCATATGGTAATTATACGTCAATCAGTATTTTTTGATGCACGGTGTCTGACCCATATTCTAGAAACTGTCACAATGTGTGCCATCACCAGAACTGATCATCAACTATTTAGAGACGGGTAAAATAACAGACAAAAACATCCTTCATTCTTATAAGAAGATCAGCTTTCTTGCATTCTGCCGAACCCCCGTTCGAAAAAACAAGAACAAAATACCAAACAAACAAACAAACAAACAAACAAACAAACAAACAAACAAACAAACAAAAAACAAACAAACAAACAATCAATCAATCAATCAAAAAAACAAAAAACAAACGATCAATCAACCACCCAACCAACCAACCAACCAACCAACTAGTAATAATACATACATGTACATGTACAGTGTAACGTGACCGTGTCCGCTGACCGCGAAGGTGAACTTCGAATTACGGGTCTGTGTGCGATGGAACGGCGGATATATTAGAGGTAAATTAATGACAGCAAGCCGACATACTTCTCCTTTTTCTTCTTCTCATACGCGTCTCTCCTAACATACTTCTCTCTCCCACTCTGGCCGACCACTGACTCTCGCTCGCTCACAGGCAGTGATAATGCCGAATCCCCACTATATAATTATGTATGGTCAAACCTTCTCAAACATGTCAAATGAGATGAGGTACCACTGTTTCTGGGTTTAGAAGGCTGGTTAAGTTAACAATCAAATTAATACACCTTGCTCATGTTGATATAGCCTCTTCCCACTCAGGCAACCCCCCCCCCCCTCCCCCCCCCCCCCTCTCCACTCCATTGGGTATCCTTGCCCCCTCATCGCCAACCCTGTTAAGTGACAATCATGTAAAGATATTAATGTTAATTGCTGTTAATGGTTAATTGTTTGTTGAAAATCATTTTTTGGATCATATTGCTAATTACTGTTAATTATTGTAAATTGTTGTTAATTATTGTTAGTATATTGTTGTTAAGGGACCCCATGGTAGAACAGCAATGTCTGCATAGACGGCGCTGAATGGGCCATCCCTCCGAATCTTTTGTATTTACTGGTTTTTTACTTGTGTTTCGGAAAATAAATAAATAAATAAATAAATAAATAAATAAATGTAACTATAGTGGCATAACGATCAGTTGGATAAAAGACACAGTGCACCCTTAGTACACATTTTCAGAGAGAAGGCCTATGATGGCACATTTTATTTTTCATTATATTTCAATTTTTTTTTATTTCCGCCCAAATTCTAGTAACTAGTCTATAAGACAATTATTAGACATATATATACACATACATACTAATATTTCACCTCTGACTTGAACGGTTTTATAATTTGTCCACTGACAATGTTGCCAAGTACCTTCAATTATCATCCTTTTAAAAGAGTGTCACTACTTGGTTTAGACTTATACTAACGTCAGAGAATAATAAATAGGAAAATAATAAAAAGACTTACAATAACTATGGTTGGCATGTAGTTTATGATTTAATGTTCCCGATGTATTGGTTTGTTGCCCCCAAAATATCTTGAAATATCTTTTTAAAAATTCTTAAATGTTTTTTAAACAAGGAAAATGATAACAGTTATTTTGGTTATCATGCATGCGAACTATATCGTATAATACCTATGACTGATTGCAGAACTTTTAAATAGACTTAAGGGGATACATAATAGTTTCGCTTTTAATGATACATGTACGTCATAGTGTATTTGAAACAATCTTAGATAAATAACCTCTATATTTTGTCAAATGAAGGCAAAGTGACTCTGTCTTTCGAAAAAGGGGAAAAATAACAAGATAGCTATTAAAAGCAACTTTATTTTATTGGGAATCTATGCCTTCAAATGTCAAATATTTGCTTTGAACTTCGAAGAGAAAACGAAGAAGAAAAATTAAGGGAAAAAAGGAAGGAAGATTTGTTTAACATGTCTAATATCATTACGTCTAAAGGGGTGACTTACATGCTACCGTACAACGCGTGAAAATCACGGAGCGATTCGTGTATTTGAACGCGCACCGCCAGCCAGGCAATATCCCGATTTCACGATCCCTCCCGTACCGGGTCCCCGTAAATAATTAAATGCGGTTTGTTTTCGGCCAATTACTCAAAATGAAGCATGTATTGGCCGTTACGTCTTCTCCGCGCGATGCACTTTTTGCCTCTACTCAACCGGGGCAGCCGGGGTTTGGCTGAAGATTGGGCTAAGAACGCCGCCTTTCCGACATCAAACGGTGGGGAATTTGCCTTAAAAGGTTTAAAGAAATGCTTTAATTTGTCGTAGCAAAATAAAGACGAGACTCTTTTGCCATGTCTGACTTTGACTTGTTGGTGTTCTCTTGCACTTTTACTCATTTCCCTCCCATATTTGCCAGGAGTGCGAGTAACCTTTCCCTCTAAATAATCCCCTCTCTTATTGATTATGAAATCTAAACAAGATACATATTCTTTGAAAATGACGACAATCTTTGTATTTTTTCCTTGTTATAGCTACGTATCATGGTACGTTTATCAATTTTCTACTTGATAACAGTGTTATATTTAACCGGACAACATTTTAGTCTGTTTTTCTAAGAGGAAAGTAGAGCCAGAGGTAAATTGAATTAACTGAATGCCATCAGGTAAAAATGTCCAAT
This sequence comes from Echinarachnius parma, assembly GCA_037951105.1. Classification (NCBI taxonomy): domain Eukaryota; kingdom Metazoa; phylum Echinodermata; class Echinoidea; order Clypeasteroida; family Echinarachniidae; genus Echinarachnius; species Echinarachnius parma. Next base: position 53,597 of record JBAMJV010006371.1, on the reverse strand, counting down.
GTTTGAAAAAAATATGAAGATAAAGAAACAACCTTCAATTAATCAACGAAGAAAGGGTTAGCTCCAACAAGATATTGTACCGATGTCAACAAAATTGAAAGGTATATTAAATGCTAAGACAGATATTTCTTAAAACGTTCCAGATTATGCATTGTGTGTGTTTTTCCTTTATATTTTGCTTTGAATTTGAACTTAGATAACTAGTAAATTGCTTTTTCATTTCGCATTTCTTCATTAAAATCAAGGCCTAAAAGATAGGTCAATACAACGTCCTTTTGAGCCTTTCTTCTCGTTGCTCTTGCTGGAGAATTTATTGCCGAGGCTGCTGTTAAAAATGTTTCTATTATTTTTAGGATCAAAGTATTTGTTTGATTGATCGGTCTTATAATTCCACCTTCATGTTCCTATCAAAGACTTTGGTACAGCCATGGCGGATTAATATAACTTATCAATATGCAATTTAATCAAATGCCATTCATTTGTTGTTAATTCAGTTACAACTAATTTGTAATTGAAGTATACAGCGAAACAACCATGGGCGTTTACCTTGGCTAGTAAAAAATATATGATGTATATCTTATACGATTATATCACACAATATTATTGATATAGTAACTTCTACATTACATGAAAAAAAAATACTAACAATATAATGATAAATTACTTGAATTGTATTGATGGCGAGTCGTTTCTATCGGGGCAATAATAGGCCTACACGTACATACAAATCTATGATACACAACGGTGATACTAAACGTAATCATTCTCTTACCCTGTTTATGAAATTTACGCCAACATATTTTTTTCGAAATTTGCGGTCATAATGATAACGGTCATAAAAAAATGTATGAAAATAAGAGTCAATTAGGTGCTTTTTATGAACAAAACTACATTAGAAGGGGTATCTTAAAAGCACCATGGGATTGCAGAAGCAGGGTATCTCCTTTACTTCAGTGTTAGGGCAGCCGGCCGTCCGGGGGGCAGCTGCGATCACTAATCCGTCGGATGGGGGTATGGGGTAGGGGTGCAATGCCCTACCTGGGTCCACACTAGACCTACACATCATACTATGTTCCGATGGTTGTTCCAATTCACTGATTGCGTCTGGTTATATTAAAGAGAGCCTCATACAGAGTCGGTTATTTCTGACTAGGTCCACACATCTCGAGTCATGGGTCCCAAGCATAGAAGTATGACTCCAACACTGCCGTTGTAGAACTAGAAGGTAAACTGTATTGCCCGTAGGTACCGTACCCCATACATTTTGTACATAAAACAATGGCGGGCTGACGGTCTTGTTTACGAGCAGTATTGAACAGAGGAAGTTCGTCTCAAAACTGCATTGTGGGGAGGTGAAATGACAAAACAATAGGAATGTGCGTAAGGCGCGCACTTTACCAAGCGCACTCACACTGTACATTTTCTATGGCAAAGATGTCATTAGCGCGTACATTTGTGATTTTGCGCGCGATGAATTTGTAAACAATTTTTGCCCTTGGCTGAGACAGTGATCCGTGTATGAAGAGCGACTCTTCTGCAAATATTGAGCAATCATAAACAGTATTTAACACAAAATGTAACTTAAAAGGTGGTCTTATTAATTGGGTAGAAAAGGGCAACACAAATTGATTACGCTAGATAAAGAAGTGGTGAATATTTCACCGCTCAATGTGATGTATTTTATTATTTAATTCCAGATCAATTTCGAAATACACAGCCTGTCATACTTTTGGTGACGTTTTGTGACGTAGCTAAACTGCTTCTAATCGCATGCATACCTAACCGCCATGGCGGCTGAGTTTACCCCCCCCCCCCCCCCCCCCCCCCGGTCCCAAGCAGTCTTTGGTACGATGCGTAGTTTCCACACCATAGTCCATATACTGACATGCATATTTATTTATTATCCAGAGTCAAAGGGCGCCCTATATGCCATGTATGTGGAGATTTGTGAACTATTTGTAAACATCTGACTGATTCGGTATAGTGTGAACTCGATGGTGAACAAAGTATAAGTCGATGTTAATTGCGCGCCATCTAGTTGATATGGTCGCAATACGTCCGAGTTATTAGCTATGATGTGAACACAATGATGATGAAAGCTTAATGCTGTACACCATCTACTTGAGATAGTAGCAATACTCCCCGAGTTAGTGCCTATCGTGTGAACACGATCACGATGGTGATGAAGGTGGATGCTGTATGCCACCTGGTTGAACTGGTGGCAACGCACCGAAGTGCAACTGTCTGACCAAGAAGGTCAAATAAGGTCAAATAACAATAGTATTCACTTTCAACTGAGGAAGAGCCAAAGTATAAGGTTGCATTCATTGCAGGTGTGGTGACACGATTGGATGGGCGCCGGACTCCGTAGGGTCTCGAGTTCGAAACCCAATCAGTATCCCGGTAGGAGAATGATGAAGAATGATCGAACCTACGACTTCATGAGTACACGATATAGGTGTCATGACGACTAGACCGATCGCGGAAATCGCTCTATAGAAAGAAAAAAAGAAAAAAAGAAAAACAGTTTTTCTTCGAAAAAAATTGTGCAAATTGATTCTAATTGTATAACAGTCGAAACAAAGTATTTTAAATATATCTACTAATACTAAACCTTCAATTTAAATGTATATATTACATGTAAAAACATAACACGCGTAAGTTCGTACAAAACTGTACATGTAATATTCATATTCTAATTTTAAAGGGATAGTATAGTTATGGACCAACTTAATGTTAATAACAAAAACTTACACCATATCATTACAAAATATTAGTTATAATTCCACCATGCCCCAAAGGTAGAACAACCTACAAACGACTAAGTTAAAATGCTGTTAACATAACAAAGCAACGGTTAAAACACAAGAAAAAAACATTGGTTTCAAATTCTTTTTTTAATACAAACAAATTTTAATGTGACGTTTTGTTAAAATAATAATTCGATAGAGAAATCATAAACAACTATTTAAAGACCATTTCGTTATATTTTCGAAAAAGTGTAGACATAATAACGATTTTGTCTTCAACTGTTGAATAAATGTGGGACACACATTCATTCCAATCGGATATATTAACTGATATTTCAGCTCTATCTGAACCGATTTTGATCAAACACAATTTGTTTTATTTTTAAAACCAAGAGCTCTTCCAAACATTACCCTTAGTTTTACATTACCTCACAAAGTAATTATTTCTTGAAGCGCCCTCTAAAACTAATCTGTACTATCCCTTTAACATCTTTTTGACAGTCCTTGTGCCATCAAACTCACATTGTGTACATAACTGCGTGATTGTTCTATATTTTGTTCTTCAAAAAGAATATCAATTTTCGCTCCCTTTGCTCACATGTGAGACACCATTAAGTTAACCCAGACTGTATCTACAAAAGGTCACTATAATTATGCACCGTTGAGTATGCGTGTAAAAACGTGTATAATGTGACTCGCTGTGACTTCATTATATTACTGTATACACACGTTGTCTAACCATTGCTTACATAGTTGTATTGTGGGTTAGACTTGTTTTAATTTAATAGACTGGTTTTACGATCATAATTATATATTTTTTTTAAATGATTGTATATAAAATGTTAAACGAGAGTCAATATAAGGCCTACATTTTCGATTCTAGCAGAATCTTCTTCAGAGGCTAAATGACGATGATAAATTAATAACATTATATACTAATACAATGTTTGGAAATAAAATGATTGAAATGAAATGTTAAACGGTACAACGCCTTTGACCGATTTCTCTTTATCCTTAATGGGTGCAACTGTATTAATTAATCATAGAATATGTTCAGTTATTACTGAGTGGGAAGAATGTGGGTGGACATGTAGGAGGCTATGTACGGAATTAAAGAATACGGGTAGAACCAATCTAATGTGTGAGGACGTAGGAATATAGGGGACAGTCGGAGGAGGTGAGAATCAATTTGTCGAAGAAGGGTTATGCAAAGACGGTTTTATTTGCCGCCGACTAATTCGCGCGACGGTGCGAATTGAGTTGCAATGTTTTCTTATCCTCTCCACTTTTTTCCTCGCCACCCTTTCACTTTTTCTATTTTACTTTATGTTTACCCCTCCGTTCTCCGAGTTGTCCCCTTCAACAAAATTTGGTCCTTCAGATTAGGGGGGGGGGGGCGTAGCCACAACTGGAGGGGTGGGGACAAGGGGGCAATAGACCCATGTATGAAATTAATAACCCCCTTGCCGCCCCCTTCAAAAGAAGGAAAATAAGTAAAGAAATACATTTAAAACAACGTATGAACATTTGAAAAACGTTGTGCCCCATCGAGTTCTGTTTCGTTTTGGTTCCCCCGTATTTCACATTATTTTGCAGAACTTGTCATTAATTTATTATATAGTTTTTCTATGTAGTTCTGTGTATTTTATATTGTATTTCTTTGGTCATGAAACCGTGCTTTGTTTGTCTGATTATTTAGTTTATAATATAATAATTGTTGAGGGGAAATATGCAAATAAATGCAATTCAAATTCAAACGGGAATGGGGTCGCCCCTCCCCTCCCCTCCCTCCCTCACCCTTTAGCTAGTTTGACCCTTGGTCCGCCGCCGGTCCTGCTTGTTGTTTGGTCAGGTACCTACTCCAGTCCAGCCTTATGTAACGGTCAGCGGCGAGTTTGTTCAACCCTGGAAATGAAATGTTTTCTTTTCATCACATCCTATATTTGAATTGTCTGCATGGTGTAAACATTGTCGAAAGTTAATAATGTTTGTTGATTTTCTTTTCTCTCCAATTTTTCTTATTTTTAGGCCGATTTGTTCATTCTACGTTGATTTTGTTCATCTAGGTGTTCGAATTTTTATATAATTAATTTCATCCTATATTTCAATTATCATCGGAAGTTGATAATGTTTTTTAACTGTAGTTATTTATTTATTTATTTATTTCACATTAGACCCATTTACAATGATCAATATATGCTGACTTTCCTTCGATGTGTACATACCAATAATAATTATCATAATCGTTCAATTCGTTAGATATATATTGTCTTTTAGAAAATGCTGTCGAAAATGAATAATGATTGTTGATTTACCATGATTTGTATTTGTGATTTTTATTTTACTAACAACAAAATAGTGTCTATAAGACCATGTGGCATTATTGTAAGCAACATCTTAAATTATTCTCTATCATAACTTCATGCTAACACAATAATATACTCCCGACTAAAATGTGTCATGCGAACAACGTATAGGCCTATAACAAAGAGTGATAGTAGCTATACAGCAGTGCTCATCACGTCATCATCAAATCCCATGGATATAACGTAGGAAACATATTATATATTATACTCATACTATATGCTCAGTCATGTACGTGCACTAGTTTTCTGTGTATTTACATTATTATGATCACAGTAGCCCTGTGTTCACTTCATTTCTATCTATCCTTCTCGTGATGGCCTAAGCGTATGTATATAGGGGATATTATATTAGGAATGATAATAAAAATATGACAAATTACCGCTCGTGAGAGGTAGGGGTCGTATGCAGTGATGAATTGCATTTAGAGAGGACATTAGGGTTGTTAAGCGAGCACGGCATGGAAGAGAGAGAGATACTCTAGAGATAGAGGGGGAGTAGGAGACCTGAATAGAGAGAAAGATAGATAGATGGAAAGAAAATGACTGGGTGGAAAGAGGGAATTAAACGGGAAGGGCAGATAAAGAAATGAGAAGAGAAAGATAAACCAAACGAAAATGAAAATTGAAAGAAACTGATAAAGAGAAAGGGACAAACATTTTAAAGGAATAGTAAGAATTAAAAAGGAAAGACATAGAAAAAATAAAAAAAGATAAGGAATAGAATGGAAAGATTAGGAGAAAAAAGACAGGAAGGGAAAACAGACAATGCTTGGTGATATAGAAGATAGCGACGTTGAAGGCGAAGGGGGGGGGGGGGGGGGGGGGCCAACAAATATATAGGCATATATAAAGATAAAATTAAGTATAAAGGAAGAAAACGATAACATGAAAGAGAAACAGAATAGAGAGAAGGATAAAGAAAGGGTTAAGAGCAATAAAAGAGAAAAATATATAGACTGACTTAAACCCCTTCTTAATAAAAATAAAATAAAAAAATAGTCGTGGTGACGTCCTGATGTTGTCCGGATGAGATCCTACACCGTTTCTATTAAGAAGCTCAAATCGGGATAACATCAGGACGACATCCGAACGACATCGGGATAAGATTCACCCTAGTCGGGTCAGGGTGATAGCGCGGTAACGTCCTGACGACATCCGGACGACATCCTGATCAACCGTCTATTAAGAAGCGCGCGGAACGTTACCCGGGTGCGTTTGCGTTTGCGGATGCTAGATTAAGAAGGCTCGCCGCTTGTTTTACGACCTGACCCCCTACTGTTTCTTATCCACTTGTCGCTCGGGTAACATCGAGGTGAGGTTTATTTTTCCCGATTAAGAAGGGGTTATAGAGATAATTATATTAGATATATATATATAGATAGATAGATAGATAGATAGATATATAGATAGATAGATAGATAGATAGATATATAGATATATAGATAGATAGATAGATAGATAGATAGATAGATAGATAGATAGATAGATAGATAGATAGATAAATAGATAGATAGATAGATAGATAGATAGGTAGATAGATAGATAGATAGATAGATAGATAGATAGATAGATAGATAGATAGATAGATAGATAGATAGATAGATAGATAGATAGATAGATAGATAGATAGATAGATAGATATATGTTAGTGAGTTAGGTTGAGTTGACACGGAGGGCAAGGTGAGTTATGCAACGCCTGTAAGACAATCTATATATAAGTTCATATGAAACAAACAAGAACAGCAATATAATGATACTATATGAACTTGTATCTTACTGCCGTGTCATGTATGTGAGGGGGAAAACCCGGATATATCCAACCCATGATCACGATCATAATCTTTCTTGTGATTATGAGTTCTCTAGTTTGATGGAAATGGGATGTTATTTGTCACATTTTTTATTAAAACGAAAGCTCGCTCTGTGCTGAAAACGTCGTACTTGATTGTCATGTTTTGTGTTGTTTTTCAGTGTTTTAAATCGTCATTTATCCTTTTTATTCAGGCCACGGTCTCGGTAATCCAAACAAACTAATTGCATTTTTTTGAAATCTAATATCTAAATGACGGCGGGATACCATTAATATCTTTGTGAATAAATTTACATCAATATCAAGCATAGTAATATTTATTTAGTTTAAAGGGGTAGTACAGTTTTGGTAAGGCAGAGCTTTAGTAACCAAAACCTGCACAATAATATCATAAACTAATAGTTAAAACTCCACAATGCTCGAAAGTATAGAAAATTACAAATGACTAAGTAAAAAGCCTGTTATCATTCAAAAAGAGCCATTAAAACACAAGAGGGCGCTCTCTAAAAAAAAATTTCAACCATTTTTCATACAAAATTATGCATGTGATGTTTTGTTGAAATATTGATTAAATAGAGAGATCATCAACAACTATTTAAAAACCTCTTTTGAAAATTTTTGAAAAAGTGTAAGCATTTTTTTTATAAAAAAAAAAAAAAAAAAAAATCATCGAATAAATCTGGGCCCAGATTTATTCCGATCAGATATATTTATCGAGATTTCAGCCGTTTCTGAGCCGATTTTGATCAAATAAAGTTTATTCTGTCATTTAAATTGTATGCTCTTTCAAATTTTCAACTCAGTTTTTCATTATCTCACAAAAAAATTATTTCGTGCAGCGCCCTCTATACCAAAACTGAATTACCCCTTTAATAATATTGTTTGATTAGTTTAATTAGAAAATAATAATAAAAAACAAACTTTGAGTTAATTAAGTCCCCAGGCAATGACTACTTCGGGAAATACAAATGATAACGGTAACAAAACTTATCAATTATGCCTCTCATTCTTTTTTGGACAATGTACTATTTATTTTGATTATATTAAAGGGGTGGTTCAGTTTTTGTATAGAGGGCGCTGCACAACATAATTTGTTTGTGAGACAATGAAAAACTTAGTGTAAGATTTGAAAGAACATGAGCTAATTCTACGGCAGGCCGTGGGGCGAGAATGTCTCAGTGTTCCGAGGATCGCTGGAGACGAAAAAGTAGCAAATTTAGGAAACGACATTGCCTCAGAAAAATGGCCCTAGGATCCAAACGCCTTACCCAAAATCAATGCTCATGGTATCATTTTGTTGGAAAAAGAATGTTCTACCCAATCAAACAAAACACAATGACATTTGGTCGATGGTGTTGATGAAATTAACGATCGTAGGTGTTGCATCCTTTCTGGGCCACCCTGTATAGTGTTTAGCTTGCTGACGTGTGGCTACCAAGTATAACGGCCTAGTCCAACAGCACCGGTTCTCCTTCCGTTCCCTTTCCGTTTGACATCCGGAAGGTACATGTACTACCATAGCAGGAACGAAATGATGCGGACCAAGTTCGGAATGGACGGATAGTAGGATACTTTTAATCGCCATGGAACTCCAACATGTGCTACGTAGATACTAACCATTTCGCCACATTTTGGTTTGATAGGAAGGACGGTGTAGTGGGACTAGGCCAAACGACCATCGTAGACTCGTTCGTGTTGTTACAGCTTTCTGCGGTCGGGACTCTAATAAAATTCGGACTAATATTTCGCAAACAACACGCATGTATCGTTTATTATTTTCCAGTCTCCTGGCCATGGCTTGCATGGCGTGACGTTAAAGTTGCTGGGTTATTTTCCTCGTTTAATAGTTTGTTTTGATTAATGGCCGATCATCTTACATTGTGTTGTTAATGTGCTGTGACGTAGAATAGGGTGACGAATTACCGTTTTGTTTTGGTGATAATCATAATACAGTTATTGGCTGCTGTGAGGGGCATGGTGAAATAATGTATCCAGGATTGATCAGATCTCTGTATCATGTTATAGCGTTTTCAGTTGAATTACATCCTCACAAAGAAAAACAAACAAACAAACAAACAAAAAAACAAACACTAACAGGCAAATAAACAAACAACGATACAAAAACACAAAAACACATTATAATTTCTTACAATGTGATGACATGGTTACTATGTATAAATATAATGATCATGATAAATCCAATTATATTGACACCCAACGTCATCAGACAGGACCGTCACATTCACTGGCGGACTATATTCCCTTCTAAACCTGTTGATTGTCTTTTAGCATATAAATTAACAAACTCATCATGACGCACGCATATTAGTGCACGTACGGACATACACATTCACACAAACATTATGTCACGCACACAGATATTCATGTAACACATACACATATTCACACTTACGAACATACTCACACACATATTCACACGTACGAACAAACTCACACACATTCTCACACACGCAAACAAACACACTAATGCAAACGACTACACACATGCACACATACATACACACACACACACGCACACATACATACATACAACATACGATACTCACGTACACTAACTAACGCACACACACACACACACACACACACACACATACATACACTTACGCACGAACAAACACACACGCACACAAACACACACACACACACATACACACGCACGCACGCACACACACTTAGCTTCAAGTTCTAGTACACAGGTTCTTTGTTTACTTTCACACTCAGCCAGACGCACATATTACTCATTGCGAGGCGTTATAATACGATGCCGCTATCACGAGTATGGAAGGCCGCTCGTGTATAAAATCGACATACAATTATGACTCGTACATGTATTAATTCATTGTATTTAGCATTGAATACTAAGGAGTTTCAGGAACGAACATAGCGTCATGGTTTTCTATAGCTCAGCTAGCTGAGCACTGGTCCAACAATCCGGAGGTCTAGGGTTCGAATCCCGGAGAAACTCCATTTTTCTTTGCAAAATGTCTCATTAAAATTGTATTCAAGAATAAATTGCACTTTAAAGACTTTATCGATACACGAATCATGATTCTAAACCTACTAATATAGTGCATGGAAAAACACATAGGTTGGGCTCGAAGTTTAATACGGCGCCATGCTGTCTAGATGAACTAAGAAAAGTTTTCCTATTCTAGAAAAAAAACATGACAACATAACGTCGAATATTTTTTTTTTTTTCGTGTTTTTGTTAAATAAACATAGAACAATAACAATCAGTTACAAGAACATGAATAATCTGATGTTTGTTTTATATGACCGTTCTCTTTCTAATCCAATTAAATCAACCTTTGACCTTAAATATGATTCAAACGAGGAATATTATATTATACCAATTTGTCCATATTCATATCGCGAATGAATTGCATAGAATAGGATGCAATAAGAAAAATATATAATCTAACGTGATGTCAAACAAAGACACCGAGTGTATAAAATGCCCCGTACTTATTTGACGTCAAGACTGTAACAATTTTGATTCGAACTGCCCTCCATACGCGAATGTGAATGACCGAGTCACGATAGCCCGACGATCGATAGAATCGATGGGACCAATCTTTCTGCGCATGCGCATCTTCTAAGGTTACTGCTAATTTCAAACTACAAGTCGGATTCGGAGGGACTTTTGCATGGCAAATGCGACCTTTGGGGTGTTATCCACGTATGTATTCAAGTAATAAGCAGATGTATGCCTGCTCCATCGTTAATCTCTCTCTATCTCTCTCATGTCAAACAAAAGACAATAGAAAATTATTGTCTTTGTTTATTTTGTTCTCATAGTTTTTGAATTAACATTTAATTAATTTACCCTTTTTATCTAAAAAAAAAAAGCAAATGAAAGTGCTAATACAAAATGTAGAAGCTAGGAAATATGACATAAGATTTGCATGTGTAAATTAGTCAACTTAAAGTGCTATGTTCACGGAGTATGATATATGATAGTCGCACTAAGTATATGCGGTTTGAAAAAATATACGAAATATATAATGAAAACTGTTATGTTGATCATCCCTTTAACCATGTAAGTTCATGGGTTGAAGAAAGACGACGTTCAGTGATGAGAGAACATCATCCTTCAACTTGTTCGAATTCATTTATAATATATTATACAACAACCAATGTTAGAAAGGATTCACGAATAACGCAATAAAGCATGCCAAGGAATATACCTTTTTACTATAGTCAAACAAACAAAAACAACAACTTACACAAAAAGAGAAAAAAAAATCGACATAAATTTTCGAGATGAAAAATCAATAAAACCAGCGATTGTGAGACGGGGTATCCCACACCACGCTGTCATATCACTGCGTCATTGATCAGAGGAATGGCGTAGTCACGGTCAACTCAGAGTTAGAGGGGTTCGGGGGCAACGTCGAGGAGGGGGGGGGGGGATTAATGACATGGGGGGGGGGGGGGGGGAAGCATATTTTGAAGAAAAAAAAAAATCGTCGTTTGTTCGTTGATCAGAGGAATGGCGTAGTCACGGTCAACTCAGATCTAGAGGGGGCCGGGGCGACCTCGAGGGGGGGGGGGGATTAATGCAATAGGGGGCAGTATATTTTGAAATAAGAATTACGACGTTTTTGCTCTTCTATTTATCACCTAAGAGGGTTAGTCGACGGTCAAACCGGGCCGACGGGAGGTGGGGGGTCAACGATTCCGATGTTATTTTCTTAAATACCCTCCGACTGGGTTACATGAAAATTAAAACAAACAAACAAATAAACATATGTCAAAAGAAGAGTTGCCTTATGATGTTTCTTTCTGCCAAAATGAGGGGCGAGGTTGTGTATAGGCGTAGCGACAGTCGATTAACCAGGGGATGGTGGTGGGGAGGGGGGGGGGATTGCAAAAAGGGGGCAGTATGAGACAAAATCTAACAAAGGGTGTTACTTTTTTCGTTGCTGTCTTTCTCGTGTTATTTATACCGCAGAAACATGAAGAAGGGGCAGGAATGTGAGAGGTTAAGAACGAGATAGAGAGGGTGCACGGGACTCTCACAGAGGGGAAGATTCGCCCCCCCCCCCCCCCTTCTCGCCCTTTAAGTAGCTACACCATTGGATACGAGATACAAAAACATTGAAAGCTGCAATCCCCGATTAAGATATTGGATAACGAGACCACATATATATATTTGTAGAAGATATACGATTATCATAATTATTTTCGCGCAGTTTTTCCTTTTTTGATAGATTTTTTTTTTTTACATTTTAGTCTTTCTCGCGCTCTCAGATTGCCCGTCAGTATCGCATCCCGATAGTGATATCGAAACTCGCAGGTGATAGGAGGTGAGGTAAGCCGCTCTCCTATACAGGCGTAGATTTGGGGGTAAGGGGGCGGGGCCGGCAATCACCCCCTCCCCCTCCTAAAGATCCCCACCACCATGCATGCACTACTACTCCCTCCGTCACCACTTCCATGACTGTGGTGAAAACAAATAAAAAGTCACAATCATGTGTGTTTGGCTCAGTATATACCCTCTTCATTGGGTATGCACCCTTGTCCCCCACCCCCTAATTATCCCCTCTTTGATGCTCCTCCCCTCCCCCGTTTGGATGACCCCCCTGCTACGCCCTCCTCTCTCTCAAGAGAATACCTGTACATCCAGTCTAATTCGCCAGAAGAGGAGTAAAATGGCGTGAAATATTACATTTTTGAAACCGCAGTTTATTCTGCGTCCTCTCAAAGTGATAATACCTCCATTTTTTCCCTCAGAAAAAAGGGAGATTTGATGGCTAAACTGACAACCATATCGGAATGGGAGATGTCGATATGATGGCAAACTCATTCGACAATATCATTGTCAGAGTGCGGGATGATACAGTTCTAAACTGATAATATTAAACAAATATATAATATTCAGAACCTGGACCGTGATGACAAGAATTCAGGAAGGTATTCATGTTCCTTGTCCTTCAATTTTTTTAATCAAATAAATGAATCAGAATAAATTAAACTATCAAACAAAATTAATTTTAAATGTATGTGCATACAAAAAAAAAGGGGGGGGGGAGTGCCTGGGGGCACATGCCCTCCCACAAGTTGTCTGTGCCCCCAGGTGCCCTCCGTGACAAATTCCCACTTCCAGGAAAACATATTTGTCAACATAAAAATGATGACAAATACGGGTGGGTTATGATAATAACGACAGATGCAGATTGAAAGGAAATGTTATACACTATGTAATCTGAAATATGTAGTCGCTAAAATAGAGTATTCTTGTTCAAATCTGTATAGATGTTCTATTCTTTAAAGGGGACCACCAGGCAAAGAACAACAACTAATTATATGTTTTGGTACCGTTGCGTGATATTAAATAGATGCTCAGCACTTTACAAAGGGTTGTGTAATTCATAAACAATACAATTAATTACTCTTACTTACGGAACCATCAAGATCTGATGGTTCCGTATGCGCCCAACGTCTGAGAGTGCGCCAATTTTATTCACGCGTACGTTTGAAGACAATATAATCCCGGACGATTCATTCGCCCTGGACAAAGGTAGTCTTCGTATATGCAGACACATGAACGCATACCTACTTTAGAATGGTGATGCGTTTTTCAATTATATATTTTTTTCTGGAAACATATTTTTCTGAACTTGTTGGCGGAATGGACTACTAAAGATGTTACCTTTCATTTATAAGAATGTTACTTTTGGGTGGCGGTACCCTTTAACCACTTCAGGATCACGTCTACTGTGCATAATGACAAGAAAGGGTCGAGAGAGACAAGAATGGTTAAATGTAATTATCTGTCCAAAAATGTCAAAATCGAACACAAATACTGTCAAACCTGTGTATACACCGTGTCTCAGATAAAACGAAACCGGGTTTCATGGCAGAAATTTTCTGTCATAATGAATAATTTCCTTGATGATATATATATGTCTGAAAAGCTCTGTGTCTCTTCTTTCATTTGATGTACAACTTATGGCACATAATTCAAGCATGACTGAATTAGAACAATGGAAAGTGGTGTTACCAATATTCCATTTGCACGCATAAATTTTAAGTTTGGGGGAGTTTTAAGGGTTGTAAACGTACTTATTTTTAAAAAGGGCAAACACCACATGAAAGTTCATATTTGTATCTTTTACATGACACCTCATGCTAAAAAAATTAATGAGTTATGCCAGAGAACGAGTACAATGAAACCATGCCTGATTTCTGCCCAAATGAGTGAAAGTTGAGTAAGAAGTCGCTCACCTTTCCTGACAATGGACTTTGATGCATGAGTGAATTTACACAAACATGGGGATCAGGGAAACCATGGGAAACGGGCTAGATCAGGAAAATTACCCATTTGGGCTGGAATCAAGCATGATTTCATTGTACTCGTTCTCTGGCATAAATCATTTATTTTTTAATCATGAGGTGTCATATAAAAGATAAAATTATGTATTTTTATGAGGTGTTTGTCTTTTCTCAAAATAAGTACGTTTACTACCGTTAAAACTCACCCCAAAACCTCACCCAAACTTGCAATTTCTGCGCGCAAATCGAATTTTGGTAACACCTCTTTCCATTGTTCTAATTCAGTCTTGCGTGAATTATGTGCCATAAGTTGTACATCAAATGAAAGAAGAGACACAGAGCTTTTCAGACATATATATATCATCAAAGAAATTATTCATTATGACAGAAAATTTCTGCCATGAAACCCGGTTTCGTTTTTTCTGGGACAGTCTGTATAGTGACCATGCACCTATAGGGGAAACATGAAAAGTGACCACTGTATGCAGTGGTGGTTCCAATATGTATACCGGTACCTTAATTTTTGTAAATGATTATAAATTATAATGAATAAATTAAAAACTGAAAATTGAAATAAAATTGTTTCTCTGTAGGGGATCATTGGTCGCCGCTATATATATAGGCAGGTTAGCTGCTATAGACAGGTTGCTGATGATACAGGTTTGACTGCATTTTGATCTTTACGGTTCTATTTTTGCCATGCAGTTTCCTTGTACTAGATGTATAACATATGTAACACACATGTTAGTTTTTGGATGTTGCATTCCTTCACGATTCACGATTATCGAAATTATCCTAAATTATGATTGAATTCGAAAGTCTACTCAGGATATTTTTTTAATAATATCGTATACACAGCCACAGTTGACGATGTGACATAATTTGACGGTCTGCATTAATGATCATTTCTTTTACTTTTAAACTTTATCACACAACATATAGCTGTTCAAAGTTATTTTACCTGTTGGGGGGTAATAATAATAATATACTTGATTTATATGCCCCCTTACACTTTTAAAACGCTGTGTAAAAATGGTTGTTGAATCTTTTCATACAACTTTAGGCGTAGCATGATAAGTTGTACAAAGAAGGGTTGTGTGAAGCAGCCATTGTTCAAGCGCTATTGAAACGTGTTAAATCACGTGATAGTTTCGACCGCAAAATCACCGCGTCAAAACCTCTTTTGTCCATCCGCAAACCAAGCAAACCGAGATAGCGCAGTCGGAAGAGAGTGAGACTTATAACCCAAAGATCCCCGGTTCGATTCCGACCTTGCCGCTCTACGTCTTTTTTGTATTTGCTATTTCAACAGGGTTGTTGAAATTTATTCTAAACAACTGGGGTTGTTGAATGTTTTCAACAACAGTTGGATGGTTCATATGTTAAACAGCAGTTGTTGAAAAATGTCAACAAGTTGTTGAATTTGTTTACACAGCGTTTTAACAGTGTATATGATTGATGATCATCTATTTAAGCGCTTAACAATGATAGTATTACCCCCGTCATCGGATGCATACTGCAATCAACCCAGCACACAACGTGCATGTTTCCCACTCCCTGGAGAGCATAAGTCCGTGGTTTGAACAAGTGGTAACGATTTTACTGTTGGATTCACTTATTGAAGATCTCTCCGCGTTGATCATTATGTTGTGGATGTCGTGTAGATCCGCAATATTATAACAATTTTGATTTCTGCTTCTGACGTGTGATTGAAGAAAGGCAATTGCGTCATGAAAATCAATTCCATACGAAGAGAGATGTGGGAAAAACGAGGATATGCAAATCAATAAACGTCTTAATTTGTTGGCGTTTAATCTCAGTTGGACGCGAAGCATCGTTCCCATATTTGATATTACGGTATAGGCATGCTATATAGGGGTGCGAAGTATGCACCCTAGGGGGGTAGAGAAGGGGGTCCTCGATCCATATATTAATAATATACCTCTCTGTTGCGACTCTCATTCGAATTACATTCACGGACTGATTTAAATAGAAGGAAGACACGAGTCCTGAATGATATGTGATATATTTTGTTTTGTTTGTATGTGTAAGTGATTTCGGGGATATTTGATTTGTTTTTCTTGTCTCTGTCCGATCTCCCATGCACGCAGCAATGTTCACAATGTGATCATGAGATGACATATGTGTTTGTGTGTATGTTTCAATGTTTGTTTATTTGTTTGTTCATTTGATATTGTTTTTATACTGTTCGGACTACTCGATGCTTGGTGCGAAAACTGATTTTTAGAATTGCGACTTAAAGGGGTAGTTTAGTTTTGGTAAGGCTCAACTTTAGTAACCAAACATGGACAGTAACATTATAAAACCAATAGTTTTAACTCCACCATGTTCGAAAGGTATACAAAATTACAAACGACTAAGTAAAAAGCCTGTTATCATTAAAAAAGAGCCATTACAACTCAAGAGGGCGCTCTCTAAAAAGGCATTAGTTTCAACCATTTTTCATACAAAATTATGCATGTGATGTTTTATTGAAATAATGATTGAATAGAGAGATCATCAACAACTATTTTAGAAAGGCTTTTGAAAATTGCTGAAAAAGTGCAAGCATTTTTTTATTTTTTTGAAAAATTCATTTAATTATTTGGGCCCCAAATAATTATTAGTTCAGATATATTTATTGATATTTCAGCCGTTTCTGGGCCGATTTTGATCAAATAAAGTTTATTCTGCCATTAAAATTGCATGTTCTCGCAAATTCGACACTCAGCGCCCTCTCTACTAAAAACTAAACTACCCCTTTAAACCTGCATGGCATATTATAAATTTACTAGTAATTTTTTGTTAGCGCTTAGAAGCCAGACCTCTATTAAGCGCAAAATAAATGCAATGTCAACCTTGCCACTTAAAATCCTGATTTATAGCAGAAATACATAATTAAATCTGACCTGGCTTACGTGCAGAATCTGACAGGTCTGATGTATTACAACATCTATAACATGGTTTATGGGAGATTAAGTTATCTCTTTTAAACCCCGAATCTCTTCTCTCAAGTTCGAATCCTATACTACCGCCCTTACCATTATGATATTATGCTGTGTGAATGATGCGTGCACACTCGTGAACATAGTATGGAATTAAACATAGTGTGTATACAGTGTGTTCACAGTGTGTTCACTATGTGCTCTCAGTGTATTTACAGTTTGTTAACAGTTTGTTCACAGTGTATTCACTATGTGTTCACTGTGTGTTCACAGTGTGCTCACAGTGTGTTCACATGGTGTTCACAGTGTGTATACTATGTATTCACTGTGTGTTCACAGTGTGCTCCCAGTGTGTTTACTGTGTATTCACAGTATATTCACAGTGTGTTCACAGGGTGTTCACAGTGTGTTTATTGTATGTTCACAGTGTATTCACGGTGTGTTCACAGTTTGTTCACAGTGTGTTCACAGGGTGTTCACAGTGTGTTCACAGTGTGTTCACAGTATGTTTAAATGGTGTTCACAGTGTTTTCACAGTATGTTCACAGTGTGTTCACAATGTGTTCACAGTGTGTTCACAGGGTGTTCACAGTGTGTTCACAGTGTGTTCACAGTATGTTTACAGGGAGTTCACAGTATGATCACAGGTGAAGTGTGTTCACAGGGTGTTCACAGTATGTTTAAATGGTGTTCACAGTGTTTTCACAGTATGTTCACAGTGTTTTCACAGTATGTTCACAGTGTGTTCACAATGTGTTCACAGGGTGTTCACAGGGTGTTCACAGTGTGTTCACAGTATGTTTACAGGGAGTTCACAATGTGTTCACACAGGGTGTTCACAGGGTGTCCACAGTATGTTCACAGGGTGTTCACAGTATGTTCACAGTGTGTTCACAATATGTTCACAGGTTGTTCACAGTATGTTCACAGGGTGTTCACAGTATGTTCACAGTGTGTTCACAGTATGTTTACATTGTGCTTACATGTGTTTACAGTGTGCTTACAGTGCTTATCGGCCTGTGCCTCCCAATAATTTTGAGGAAAAAAAAAACAATACAAATTACTAGGCATTATTTTATAAGGGGGAATATTTTTTGGAAAAACAAAGAAATACATAAGGTGTGCCCCCTCCCAATAATTTGTATGCCCCCCTCCCCCCCCCCCCCCCCAAAAAAAAAGAAAGAATAATAATAATAATACAAAATCAGTCCTACCACGCTACACCACTGCCCCCATATCTACACAACTGTGGAGAATGCGCTCTCGTTATGAGAAAATATTGAATGCAAATCACAGATCAATGCGATCAGAGTTTTATATCATATTTTTATATGAACGTATTATTAGAATTGGAATCGAATTAATACTCTGTACGCTGCGATATGGGTGATATATTGACAATGCCAATAACTGACATATGACTGATGCATTCCGTTGTTGTTGTTGTTGTTGTTGTTGTTTTTGACCTTTCGAATATGGTTGCTTAAAAGTGAAACATAATCACTAATATCATATTAAATGTCACCAAATCATCACAGTACTAACAATAATCACAAACTCAGATGTATATTTTATATTTTTTGTTGTTAATATTCAATTAATATATTTCTTTCTAATTTGTATAATTATTTGTATGATAAGATTATGTAAAAAAACAAAAAAATGAAGTCAAATCAAATCAAATCAAAACTATCAAAAGACTTAGAGTTGGGTGAGAAACTATAGCAACTATAGGTAGTCTATTACTGACGCATCCGCTGTAATTGTTTTTATTTGTAAAGTTTCAAATAGGTTGCTTGAGAGTGAAACATTATAACCACTCGTAATATATCGTGACCCGATAATCAGTATACTTTGCTATAAAATAAACTTAATACCCTTCAAGAACTCGTCATATGGAGATAACTTTACCCAAAGTAAGCCATCATCATCATCATCATCAACAAAATATGGTCGGATCACCGCAATACTTTTAACCTATAAATTTGGATGCGTCATCAACCACAAAATAGGGATGATATACCTCATAAAAAATAAAATAAACGTAGAGAGAAGAAAATTGAAATGAGATGAAGAGAACGTTGAAGAAAAATAGGGACGTTGTGGAGGGAGCGATGATGGGGCCATGATGTTGGTGGGGGTGTAATACTGCGACTAACACGTGCTCTCCACACATTTTAAGCGATTGCGACAATCGCTATGCACCCCTGGCCTCAGCTTCTACATCTTTAGTAGATTCTCTCTCAAATTTTCCTTTTCTTTCCCCGTTTCTTTCCCTTTCTCCTTCTAGCTCCCTTTCTTTTCTTTTTTTGTGCTTAGAGCTAGCTAGCATGAAGCCCGAGCTAGCCGTATACCCTGCAGGTCACTTTACGCCGATCGATGGCGGGGATTTACGCGGTGAGAATCAGCCGCGATCAGTCCCCCACATATCGCCAAATAAAGCCCTTCGAGTTCGGAGAATCACGCACACTTTCAGATCACTCGGTCATGAATGCCAACTCCCCGTACCGATAACCCTTCTAGCCATACATAAAGTATGTAGTCAGTGGTTGTACTGTGGCCCCATAGCACCACATCGCTGTAAGCTCTCTCTTTACTTCACACAATAATAATATGCACTTAGGTGCATACACTTTTCATGACATCATTACCTCCACCTTTGTATGAATGTACAGTATTAACTTGTTATTCAATTAAAATATATCATTATTTTAAAGTTTCATGTCTGTCATTGCTGATTTTATATTATTTTCTTATTCATTTATGAATAAATATACCAATTTGTATTTTATTTCTCGATCTGTATAATTATTTTGTATATTCCAGTTTTCAAAATGTATAGCTTTCTGTTAAAACTCACCAAGCTAAATATTACAGTATTTCAAACATTCTTTGACAACCCAATTATAGCATGTAATGGATTATCAAATTAATACGCTTATCACATTAAATTACATCAGTTATTATTATTCAATACGGTGAACACACGTCAACGTACGCAAAGAGTGTGACTATTATATAACAGCAATTCAATATTTGTTGTACCTTCCTTTCCTATATCGAACTCAATGGTTATCATAGCTATATACCTCCACCTATATGTACCCCTTTATACATCTCGACATTCCTACCTATATCTCTCAGTATGTCCCCAATTGTCCATGTCTTCTATACAAGTTTTTGATATTCAAATGTACTTCAATCATGTCAATAAAGTTATATCATGTTTAACTATTCAAACATCATAAAGCCACTCCAACAAGCTAAAGTTAAAAATGTGATTACTATCGATCTCATCTTTATTTAACGTTTTCTTTGACTTTCGGGCTACCCCTATATATCCCTCCATCCCTATACCCCAAATCTCTTTCGACCATTCTACCTTTCTCCCAGACTGTCCCTTTTCTCATCCCTGTCTGTCCCTAAATTTAGACTGAAATCACTACACGATGACACAGTACCCCACCACGACCATCAATATCACCAGCCCGTGATGATTAGACAGAGTTAGAGGCACATGGGAGAGCCGCCGCGCGTGATTTTCTCCACAACTTTCTCCTAGTAAATAATTTGCTGTCTTTAACCTGTCTTCCCTCAGAGGCGTAGCTATATTTAAACGGGGGGGGGAGGGTTGCGAGAGCAAAATTGTCCCTTCTGGGAATATATTTGACCCATCATGAACCCTGTTTACCTTGTAGGAAAATACAAAACAAATAGGAATTAACTATTTAAAATTTTAGGTAATTTTATCTGTACTCCTCCCTCTTCTGATGATACAAATTAATAATAATACAAAAAACAGTTTTATTTTTGGTTCATGTTCGCACCCCCCCCCCCCCCCCACCCTCCCTCCTTTTGGTGAGGTTCTCTGACTTCTCTTCCCCCTTCTTGTGAAAACATTACATGAATACATAACGCCATATTTTGTTTCATGGTATTTCCTTGAACAATGACATAATACCGCATTCGAGGAGGGAAAAGTAAATAAATGTACTAAAATCATCTTTATTTTTGGCTCAAGCAGCTCTCTTGCCCCCTGCCCCCCCCCCCCCCCGCCCCCCCCCATCCCCTTTTCTCGCATCCTACTCATCTTGTTTGTAATGACCATAGCCATGCCATTTTCTTTTCTCCGTTTATACACAGAATATTCTCATCATAAATTCTTCGATTAGTTCACGTCTGAGTCCCAAGTCATGATTATGACCATCGAACTATTTTCTTCACCTCGATTTCGTCAAATCAATAGTATAGCGAGAGTTTATCCACAACGGGGCAAGGATACAGTGTGGGAGGGGGGGGGGGGGGGGGGCTAGGGCAAGGCAACCACATTTTGACGAGCGGTATAACTATAGATTGCAATACTATATTGTCCTTACGTATGTAAAGTATTGTCCCTATTGTTAAAGAAACTCCCAACCCCCAACCCCATCCTTCACAATAATTTCCTTTATGTTTTCGTCTCCCTATTCATATCATGATATAACGATGATGTATGTGTATAGGGTAAGCTGGTAGGGGGGGGGGGCAAACTGTTTCCTCCCTTGATCAAAGGAAAATCTTACCCCCTCAATGATGTCCATCTCTCTTTGTCGTGAAAATGATAAAATAAGTACATATCACATTAGGTTTTGTCTTAGCCAGAGCCCAGGACAGACTGTTGACCGTCACCCCTCTATGAGATCCCTCCCACCCCCCGACCCCCATCCCTCTTTGCCCCCCTGCATCCCCCACCCCCCTCCCCAGACTTTGTCGACCCTGTGTCCGCTACTGCTGATGCCTTAACCTCGTGCTGCAATATCTGTCCGAGTCGATAAAATGCCAATGGGCTTTCGTGCCAATACTGCACTGCCAGAGTCCTCGTCCTGCGAAGCTGTACGTAGCACACGAGCCCACATCATCATGCAGGGCATCATCCAAAAAGTGCGCCAAAAATATGATCCAGATAAACAAAATAATCCTATATACTTACAACAACGTCGGAATAGAAGCAATTTATCACTGAGATGATGAAATGAAAATGATTAGGAGAAGAAGAGGGGAAAAGGCCGATATTTTAACCCGAGGATGTGAGAAATTGCCCTCATTTCGACTGATCCTTTCCCGAATAATAACTTGTTTTTAAATCCCCCTGAAGCATTAAGCCACCCAATAATATATTCTTTCTTGCTCTTATATTACAAAATCACCACATCTCATCATTTTTGTCTGTATTCATTTTTTGAACGAATTGAACGATGGTCATTTACCTTTTAAGGTGTGACCTAATATTCAAATAATAAACAAAACAAATAGTAAGGATTTATGGATTGTACCGTGTGCGTTAAAGTAGTTGCGGATAATATATATATATATATATATATTCGCGTTATATATAGGGGCCTATCAAAGGCCTTTTATTCACATCCATATAAAAACATTTAAATAACAATCAATACAATAAACGAACCAACACAGTAATAAACAGACAAAGTAGCAATGAAATAGAATGGATGTGGGGATCAGCAAAGGCCGTAGACCTATCTAGGCTAATCCCCAGGTTCCTATTATGTATGAACTAAGAACATAAAACATGACGTTACATACATACAGGCAGGCATTACAAGAAAATAAAAATCATAAAATATATCCAGTTAAAAAAGTTATTTATATATAATTATAAATCGTTATGATCAATAAGGTATAATTTATATTTTCGTTTAAAAGTAGACAATGAAAAACAATCTTTCAAATCATGTTGCAACATATTCCATACAAGAGGCCCTCTGTATTTAATCATTGTTCTAGAAAATTTGTAACGATAATTGGGCAAGTAAAGATTATCAGCATTTCTAGTAACATATTTATTTATATTTCTTTGAGGAGTAAAAAAGTTGTTGAAATTTTCTGGTAAAATATTTTTCATGTACAGGAACATAAAAATAGCAACAAGATATAAATGTAAATCATAAATATTCAAAATGTTTAACTGACTAAACAGAACATTTGAATGGGCAAGATACGGGGATTTTGTTATTATTCTAATTGCACGTTTTTGTAATAAAAACAATTGTTGCAATAAGTAATTTGCACAATTTCCCCAGATAATGTTGCAGTACGTTAAATATGGCAAAATCATTGAATTATATAAATTAGCAAGGACAGATAAAGGTAACATGAACTTAATCTTATTTAATACTCCAATAACACAAGATATCTTTCGTGATATTTCATTTATATGTTGTTTCCAAGTCAATTTACTATCAATTATTAATCCAAGAAATTTTACAGAATCTACCATATTAATTTCATTATTGGCAATATGAACTTTAATCACATCTACATCAACATTTTTATTTTTTATTTTAAAAACCATGTAATTTGTTTTACTAAAATTAATTAACAATCTATTTGCCAAAAACCAAAGATACATCTTTTCCAACTCATTATTCAATAAAAGAGACACACTACGTGAATCATTTCCGGCAAGAAAAAGACTTGTGTCGTCTGCAAATAAAATAAAGGATAAAACATCACTTACATTGGGCAAGTCATTAACGTATAACAAAAATAAAAGTGGGCCGAGATTAGATCCCTGGGGAACCCCCAGTAAAATATCCAAATTATTAGAAGTTAAGTTTCCAATGTTTACGAACTGCTTTCTATTAAATAAATAACTTATAATTAAGTTAATTGCAACACCCCGAATACCATAAAAACGCAACTTATTAATCAAAATAGCATGGTCTATACAATCAAACGCTTTAGAAAGATCTAAAAAGAGTCCAATTAAAAAATTATTATTTTCAAATGCGTTGGCAATTTTTTCAGTAAAATCAATTAGGGCATGATGCGTGCTGTGTCTCTTTCTAAAACCATATTGCTTTCTATATAAAATATTATTTCTATCTATAAAACTCATTAATTGATTACAAATAATTTTCTCAAAAATTTTACTAAATACAGATAAAACAGATATCGGTCTATAATTAGTTAACAAAGATTTATCTCCACTTTTAAAAACAGGTATTACCTTAGCAATTTTTAAAGAGTCGGGAAAGATACCGGATTCAATTGCAAGATTGATGATATTGCACAAAGGTTTAGCTATTACAAATATAGAACGTTTTAAGACTCTTGGATGAATACCATCATACCCTGGACTCTTATTACATTCCAACGTCTTCACAATATCTATAACATCATTAATTGTAACTAGTCTAAAATACATCGATGAAGGAAAATGTCCTTTTAACCACTGGTTTACACTTTGGTCTTGACCAACACGTCCATTGTGTATCTTGTTTTGTAGCTTCAGTCCAATACTTACAAAATACTCATTAAATATATTTGCAATATCTTGTTTGTCTGTTATATTTTCACCATCATGCTCAATGCTTATTATATCATTCTTTGTTGCCCTTTTCTTATTCATTACATCATATATTACTTTCCAAGTTACTTTCATATTATTTTTGGCAAATTCAAATTTTCGATTATAATATTCACGTTTTGCCTTTCTTATCATAGCATTTACAGTGTTTCTACATGTTTTATACGTATCAAATCGATACAATGTGCGATTTTTAAGATATTTTCTATATAGAATATTTTTCCGCTTAATACACTTTTTTATTTCTTTAGATAACCATGGTTTCTGGCTTTTCCTGACCCTCTTTGTGACCTTAGTGGCTGGAAAATATTTATCATATAACTGTTTATAGAGTATTAAAAATGCATCATATCTTTTATTTACATCACGTATATCATTCAAACTTTCCCAATCAATTAAAACTAATTGTGAACAAAACATTTCAATGTTATTATCACTAAAATCAACCTTTGTATATTCATATACAGACTCATCAGGCTCATCGCTGCCAAATTGCACAATCATAAAGGGAGATAAATGGTCACTAACGTCAGTGCTTATAATTCCAGCTTTTACTACTTTTTCAGTGTAATTATAAAGTATATTATCAACTATTGTCGCTGAAACATCAGTAATACGGGTTGGTTTACTGATTTGTGGAACATATGAAAATGAAAGAAATGTGTTTACAAAATCATGAGTGGAAGAATTTTCTTTATTTAACAAATCAATATTAAAGTCTCCCATTATTATACACTCTTTCTTTTCATGTGAAATTATATCAAGGGACGACTGAATTTGAACTAAAAAATCTTGGCAACTTTGATTAGGGGGCCTATATATCACTGCAATTATGCACTTTTTATTTTTTGTAAACACCTCAATAAATATACTCTCTACACAATCACAAAATATATCAAGGTCTATCCTTCTTTTGAATCGAATGGTATCACGTATATATAATCCAACGCCACCTCCTCGTTTCTCACGTCGACAATTGCCAACAAACTCATAATTTGGGATATCAACATACAACTTTTCATTTTCTTTCAGCCATGTTTCTGATACACCAACTATAGTCGTAGTATCTTGTATAGCATCAATATTATTCACAAGTGCATCGAAATTACATTTCAAACTGCGGCAATTAAAATGATATATTTTTAAATATGAAGAACTAAATTTTCTCAATACTTTGTCTCTAAAATGTTCTGGAGTATAGTATTCATTATCTACCTGCATCAATTCATATGGTTCTCTATCATCGTCTATTATATCATATATTTCTAAATTGCTACAAACAATGCAATTTTCACAACGAACACTGGGATCCAAATTTGTTAGCCTGCAACACAAATAACAATCACATACAGACATAGAAGAAAAAAACAAAAAACAAAAAACAAAAAACAACAACAATAGAATGTGGTAATTTAAAAGAGTAAAATGTACAAAAAGCTTTCCTTATAAAATAGGATGTGACACAAGAAGTGCCATCTGTAATCAATTATCAAGTTCATTGTTCGTGTCAGGTTTGGTTTATGATTTCATGTATGAAGGGTATACAAAATGTTTATAGTTTTTTGAGATCACTGTTCGACACAATTTTCTTTTTTGCTGATGTTCCATTTCCTGTTTTCATTGATACAAAGACCTTTCCGTCGACAGACCAAGCTGCAATCAGTTTGTCATTCTTGTTTGCTTCTTCTTTCGCTTCTTTCAACAGGGCTCGGTTTGTAGACGTCAGGTCCTCCTCGATTCCGATCCCTGTTCCCTTTAGTCTGCGTCTGTTCTTCAAGATGACTTCTCTCGTGCGATAGGAAGTACACTTCACGATGATTGGACGTGGAGGCACTTTCCCGTTGTTTTCCCTTGGGCGTCGGGGTGGCCCCACACGGTGGGACCTGTCGATCTCATGTCGCTGTAGGTTCAGACCTAATTTCCCAGCAGCTAGATCCACCATCACCTGGTCTGTATCCTCGTTGGAGGTCTCAGGAATGCCGTACAGACGTACACAGGTGCGCCGCGAGTATTGCTCTGCCTCGTTCATGGCCCTCTTCAGCTTAGTGATGTCCTCTGCCCCACGCTCCTGCTGCTGTTGTAGCTGAGTGATGGTTTTAGACTTCTCCCTCACTTCCGTTTCGAGATCGAGTAGTTTCCCTTGTGTTTCCTCCAGTTGTTGTTTCAGTTCTTTCATTTCGTCCCTCATGGCTTCTGTCATGGTCACTTTAAAGAGATCTCTAAACTCCTTGCTCTTGAAGAAGGCTCGCACTTCTTCGCTGGTTTGATTACAACAGCCATGGTTACCATGCTCATTGTGTATTTCTTCTGTTGGGTTCATTTTCTTAGGATATGTTTTGTTCCTTGTGTCAACTGGCATATTGCATCATGGTGGGGTATATGGGTTAATGAAGTTGTATTAGACTTGTATTGTAAGAGAGTTAGCGGAGGCTCAATGCCTATTGTTGTTGATTAACTCTTATCTCTTATTCCTCAATTCAGACAGGCTTGCAATAGTCAATGGAGATAGGAGGTTCAATGTTCACTATTGTCCAACAACTCTTATCCGTCCATTCATACAGACACAAAACTTTCAATAGGCTTTTATCCAGCAATATAAAAGGATGGTCCATAAGATATAATATCTAAATAAACTATAAATTAAGATTTTCCATAAAACACTGGTGTATTTTGAGCATTTCTACAATCTGGTATGCGTGATCATTTATTTCGGTTTCCTTTGCCGTCCCACAAATAATTTTAAAACATATAACTATTTAAAAAAAACATTCAGAAATCATTAAAAGAAACATGGAAAACAAAAAAGGTAGCGAAAAAGTTGCAGAGAAGACGGGGTGTTAGATACCTGTGATAAAGCCAAACATACCAAATATACTTTATTTGTGTCATTTTTTGTTGTGTTACATCCTATTGTATCGGTATATTTTAAAAGTATATATATAATTATGATGAGTGTTGACTACAATTTGAAATTGAAATTGAAAATACTGATGTTTAAAAATCACACACACAAAGAAAAACTGCTTGCTTAGTGAAACGACGTTAAAGGGACTTAGTAACTTTGTCCAAATCCTCAAAACTTACTTGGAACTCTTCCATTTCCATTTCGATCAAAAGATGTTTACGATTGAAGTGTGTCTGTATGAAATTGTCTACGGGATAATTTCATCCGTGTACAAAGTAAGTGCAATGAGTTAGCCAATATTATCACTTTGCCTTTTTGCTCATATCTCAGCCAAAATACATCCAATTAACGTAACATTTTCACACATTACTTTGTGGAAATATCAGATCACACCAATACACATTTTATTAATCACTCATCAGTGTTTGCACTTGTCAACAAAGTTACTAGATCCCTTTAAAGAGACAACAGTGAGACGAGAAGAGTTCATTTACAGGACGGTAACAAATGGGAGAATGATTGAGTAGATAATGATAAGTGATTTTGTTGCTTTAATCGATCGATGCGGAGCTAGCCGCATGCAGCGTAGATTAAAAGCCGTAATATTGCGACTGCATGAGCACTATACTCTACGTGATAGAAATGACAATTAATCGGCCGTCGCGTTGCCGTCTTATTCCATGCTTGGAAAATTGCCTGTTCCGATAATATATATCTTGGTCATAACATAATTAAACCTTTCAACAAATTCGTATTGTATATCTATGATTTAAATACGAATAGTTGAAAGTTCAAGTTGAATTCCTCTTGGTAAAAATTTAACACAGCATCATTTAAAATAGTAATACGATAATAACATAATAAGATTGAACAAATTTGGGAAACATTTGTTGCAAAGGTTTAAAAATTAGTAACAGTTTATTTAAACTGAAATTGAATTTCTACTCATTATAATACTATGTAAAGTTATTTAGACTTTAATTTTGATTAAACGGTCATTCTAAATGTTCTCAAATAGCATTACACATAAAACGGTAAAATGTAAAGGCAGCACAATTTCATACAGAATGTAGGTTAAGTAAACAAACACAACAAAAAAGTGTCCAATTCCTCAAGAAAATACAAAATGATAAAGTATGTGTTCTCTATAATTATAGAGTCTTAAATTCCGCTAAACTTCAACAACTTCTATTGTCCTGATCTTACAGTTGACTTCGACACGCAAACCGTGCAAAGGTTGCTTTGCATCAGATTTCTTAAAAACAAAAACTTCCTAGTTTTCCAAAATAACTTCCTGTCAAAGTTTGTTCCACTTTTGTTGTGTTATATACCTTGCCATTCATTCATCTGAATTTCTACGATGTATTTTGTTCTTCTTTACTCGTTATGGTCGGAGAAATAAAAGGGTATAACCTTCCATTTTGAGGTGTTGTTTCTGAGTTCGTCCGACACTGACTATCAGCTGAACCGTCGAAGGATTGCAATATAATATACTATCAACAATAGTAATGTATTAAAGTGTGAACACACTGTGATTCATAATGTGGAACACAGTGAGAACACACTCGTCGTTTGTAGACCACACCACAGTCGAGCATTTACTTGTTATAGTATTGACGCTTAGAACATTGTGAACACATTGTGAGCACACTGTGATACATTAGAGGTGTTCACAGTGTGTTATATGGTGTGTTCACAGTGTGATGGGTGTTGAAAATCATAGAGTAACTATAATTGAGAATGGTCGAATGTAACAAACACTGCGTTCTGACTGCGAACCACATGATGTTACACAGTGTGTTCACACCATGGGCAAAATTATTATGATACGTAGGGCATGTGTTCACACCGTGACACACTGTGGTAGAACAAACCCAGGTCGGTAATATGTCTCTAGATTACGTCACCTATAAAGGTAAATAATACCTTGACACTTTCTTCTGCTGAAGCAACAATGCGATCATCGGCATCAACAAATCACTGCCCCCATTGTTGCGTTTTGGGGATAGAATAGTTAATGTAACTAAGTATTAGATGACGGGTTATTTTCGTGCCAGTCGCCTTCCCCACTATCGGATCGCTGATGAGTCATGTACGGGGCGTCAGCGGGGTGAATGTCGACCGGCGGCCGCTGATTAGCGAAGCTCGGGGGCTATTTTGCTTAAACAAGCGTTATTAATATCACAAATCCCCCCTTTGCTTACAGGGGGAACAAAACGCTATTTAAAGAAAGATAGGAAAGAGAGCCGGGGGTCGAAAGGAAGGAAGACCCTTCAACATTTTGGAAGCGAGAAATCGTTTGTGGAGGAATTATGACATTTCCCTTTCTCTTGAGCCCGCCTCTAGACGTGGCCCGTTTAGCAGCTCATTTCATTAAATCAACACAAACTGGAAATATGAGTCGCGAATGGAGGAAGGCTGGGGGGGGGGGGGGGGGGGGTGGCGGCAGATAGTAGACATACAGTACATCATAATGCGTAATAGCGCGCACTGATCTTTACTGCTCATTACAAGTGTAATGAGTGGTGCTCCAAGATCCTTGTATTCTTTCTGTGCGTTATAAACAATGTTACCCGGATGATAATAGTTTCGACGCTCGCCACCGATATTGAATCACGGACGAGATCGCGACGAGACCTTGAGGCCATTGATGCATTCAAATCAGTGGTCCTTGTGTGCAGAAACAACATCATCGATGATCAACAACAACAATAACAACGAACAACAACAACAACATTATCATCGATCAACAACAACAACAACAACAACAAAAACATTACCATATATGATCGACGACAACAATCACCATCATCGATCAATTACAACATCATCATCGATCACCACCACCACCACCAACAACAACAACAACAACAACAACAACAACAACAACAACAACAACAACAACAATCACCATCATCGATCAATTACAACATCATCGATCACCAACAACAACAACAACATCAACATCATCATCATCGATCAACTTCAAAGTCACCATCGATCAGCAACAACATAATCGAAGATGGCGTCACATTACATTACGTCGGAATATTGCACTGTTCGGTGCCCCCTGATTTAACATAATGATCCTTCCATGGGTCTATCAGTTCAGTGGCACAAGCGTATTCATTAGCATCATCGGCCTCCTCTTCCTGGTAGTGCCATAATACATGTAATAAGTGTGTATACAACTACTTCCACGTCATTAAACCGATAATGGCATCGTAATGAAATACAGCATCATCATCAAAACATTCCTCGGTTTCCCCGGCTCAACTTTCTCTCGGCGTCTACATGACCATTAAAGGGGACCACCAGGGCAAAGAACAACACATAATTGTGTGTTTTGGTACCGTTTTGTGATATCAAATAGAAACCTAACATTTTGCAAAGAGTTGTGTAAATCATAAACAAAGAAATTAATTTCCACCACTTACGGAACCACTATTATTTCCTGGTTCCGTACGGGCCAAACATTTGCGAGTGCGCCAATGCTATTCACGCGTACGTTTGGACAATGAATCCCGGACGATTCGTTCGCTCTGGACAAAGTAGTCTTTCGTACATGCAGACCCATGAACGCATGCTTTAGAATGGTGATGCGTTTGTTCCAATTATGTATTTTTTTTCTGGGAAACATAATTTTTGTGAACTTGTTGATGGAATGGACTAAAGATGTTACCTTTCATTTATACAAATATATTTATGAGCCAGGTTTGCTGTGCGCTCACTAGGAAGAGGATAAAATGCCAAAATAAATGTAATCAAAAAAGAACTTTCTTTATAATTATATCCTTATTGCCATACCAGTCGACGCTTATACGGAATTAAAGCTCGGCTGTAAAATTCGATTGTTTATGAATTACACAACCCTTTGGAAGATGTTGGACATCAATACTAAAATAAATATGCATGACTTTGTGTTTATCTTTGGGTGGTGGTCCCCTTTAAGTCTCTCCTCATAGGGAAACACCTATGTGCTATCATCACACGTCCACAGGGGGATTCGAATCGCGAATACACTCAGGACAGCATGCCCCCAATCAAGCTGAAGTCATGCCAGGGCAAGGCGAAGATTGTCGTAGCGTGCCCACAACTTGTTGGTCGGGGTCAGTTGCGAGTGTGAATCTCGCGGTGAGTCACCGGGCTGGCGTGGCGGTCAGGCAGTCGAGCCATGCAGCGATACCTGTGGAACCCCCTCGCTTCTTACTCACTCACCCACCCCCACTGATCTAACAGGGACGTGACAATCTATGGATAGATTATTGGCCTGCAACGAAAGTGACTCTGTATCGTATAGTCCGCTATGGCACACTACAACCAATGACAACGCACAGCACACAAGCATAACATTCATTTGGATCTCCCAGCGAGTAGTGACTAGACCAGCCCATGTTCTTTGCCAGCCCTGCAAGAAAAACACGAACATAATGGAGTGGAACTATGAACATTCGCCCGTTCAACTCTTTACATACAGTGATGGGTATAATTCATCCAGGTTATATATATTAACAGATCAATGCATTTCCAGACTCATCATAGAGGGAGGGAAGCGTGTACGTCAACTGTGTCCACCTTAGTCTCGAAAATTAGACGCGAATTTGGCTCGAATTCATAAAGAAGAAAAATGAATTTGATAGTTCACTCGATGGTAAACATTATACATACATAGAAAAGAAATTTAACACAAACATGATTTAAAGGAGTATTTAAAGGAGTATAGGGCGGGAGAATAGAGTGCAGATTGTAACCAAGAAGTTAGCGATATTAAGCATGTCAGTTACAGAATCGACTATATTGTCGAAATGACATTCCGTATAATCATTTCTGCGACTCAGACTAAAATAGAGAGACCATGCAGTGGCGCACAACAAACTATCAGACGATCACCAGGTTTGTGTTCTGACCTGACGCCGTGGCGCCACTTTCTACTGTGCACCAGGGCCGCTATTCGATCCATACTTAAATACAATTTTAAGCAGTTATTTAGCCAAAACTGGGATTCAATTATTAATCAACTGAAAATTTTACCAACAATAACCGTGATGTTATAATGTCTCCAAGATATAACATTCATATTTTGTTTGACTGAAGAAAAATTCGAAACAAATATTTTGATACGAGATAAATAAAGTTTACAGCCAAACAAAATGCAAAGTAAATGTCTTACTTAATCCTAATAAGTATTGCATTGAATATCAGCCGTATATGCATGCTGTGATTGGTTTTTCGAAAAAGGTCTTCCACATGTTATACTCTGTTGAGTTGACCCAGTCAACTACTTACATAACTGATTTGGCCAATAAGATCACACAGACAGATTTAATCTTATCGTTTTTATGAAATCCTGGATGAATCAAAATGTACGTCATCGCATTCACACACAAATGAAAGTAACATGTCGACGGACACGACACGAGCCGATAATCTCTGTGGTTTCTGACAAAAGAAAAATCGATCCCCGTTGGCGTTGTCATCATATCCAGACTGATGATTGTATTGCGATCCTTTTTTTCGTGAAGACCTCTCGAGCTTATATTAGGCCAAGTCCTTCACATTCAGATGACCAGGTCTAGCCCTTGTTCCTTGATATCATGGTACAAAAGGGCAGGTGTTTTGGTACCCGTATTAGTTGGTCCTGGCACGCGTCGTTTCACCCTATATATACATAAATTAGCCCCTTTTGATGTAGTTATCTAGTCTGCTTTAAATCATGCATCCATTGATACCAAATTATAACTATCATAAATCACCTGCTCTTGTGAGTAATTAATAGCCAGAAAATCATGGGACGTACCTGGGGGGGGGGGGGGGGGGGGGGGGGGGGGAGGCTGGGGATCATGTGCCCCCACAAATTGTCTGTGTCCCCATGCACGTACACTACTCTAAAAACAATCATACTTCGAGGGGGGGAAAAGGACAACATATATTGACCCAAAAAATGAATCAGATCATTTATCATGTTTATTATAAGAGATAGGCCGTCTAAATGGGTGAGGGCTTTTGTGTGTGTATGCGTGTGTATGCTAATCAGCTGAAATCTGTGATTCTCATGAAAATCCAAGGCCCTCCGGTGCCCCCCCCCCCCCCCCCCCCCCTACTGAAAAATTCATAGCAACGCTACTGCATGTACCAACAAAACATTGCTTGGTT
>JBAMJV010006371.1:0-15000 GCA_037951105.1 Echinarachnius parma | reverse complement strand
GTACAGGGAGGGAGGTGGATGTCATCCACGTCGCTAATAAGACCCTATCCATCTGCCCAAAGCCATACCCACCTAGCTAATTTCTCGTACAGCAACCTTCCATAAAACACAGGAAGAAAAGAAAAACCAGCAGCATAAGAAATTAAAGGAGTCGGGTTGGAAATATCCGACGTCTTCGATGTATAATATCTTTACAAAACGACATATTAAGGAATTAAAGGAGTCGGGATGGGAATATCCGTTTTCTATGTATAATATCTTTACAAAACGACATATTAAGGAATTAAAGGAGTCGGGATGGAAATATCGGTCATGAATGTACAATATATAACATTTACAGTTTACAAAAAACAAAACTCGGACGCAAATGCATGTCCGTTTATACCACAATGCAAGGAATGGCGATTAAGGAGCCATTTGCGCATCCACGTGATAAGTCACTTGTACAAGTTTGTTGTCTCAAAAGTCACATTACCGGCCATTATCGAAATAACGAATACAAAGACAAACGGGGATGGATGAGGAAGAAGGAGGAGGAGGAGAGGATAACAGAAAATAGTAGTCGTCAACGTATGAACAAAATTGACACGGGAGCTAAAGACAATCATCACACTTACTAGCAATATCACTACTAATATATTAAAACAGAGACTATAACCTAAACAGATTAAAACAGATTAAAACAGATTAAAGCAGAAACAAAAGCAGGAACGATTGATATCATAAAACAAAACGAAAGAAAGACAACATAACGAGCATAGTCATAACATAACGAAAGACAGACAAACAAATACCGACTATATCCATAAAGGAACGAAAGAAAGACACATGACACATCCATATAACCGACAAAAGGCCACAAAAACAGAACGTGAAGATTGAAAAAGAAGAATTATAGAAGGAAAAAAAAGTTAAAAAGTCTCCGAAGAATCGTTAGGTGCACAATATGGCGTGATGTTGAATACACGGAGGACGTGTTTTGTCCGCTAATTCCACTCATGATCGATGGATGTACCCTCCTACCAACGCATTACCAACCGTTGCCCGGCCCTCCATTAACTGTTAAGAAATTAGACGTTCCGTGATGACGATAAAAGTTGGAGGGTGGGGGGGGGGGGGGGGGGGGGGGGTATGGGGGAGTCTAATAATTTAAAGAAAGAGAGGGGTAGTTGCTAGAAAGATGGATATAAAAAGTCAAAGATAGAGAAGGAGAGAGAATGGGAGGGAGAGAAGACGTTTTCAGTATTCCATCAAGGAATAAGAAATAATTTAAAAACAGAAAGGGGATAAGAGTATCAAAGTTTTTCATAGGGAGGAAAATGAGAGGGGATAGAGAGGGAGAAACGACAGATAGAATTGGAATAGAGAGACAGTTTTCGCAGTCTTCCATCAACAAAATACGAATCGTAGCAGAGAGAGGGATATAAAGGGGGAGGGGCAGCGAAGAGAGTCCAATGAAAGGCGATAGATGGAGAGAGAGGGAGAGAGAGAGGAGGGGACGAGGAAGAAAGCAACATTATGTTTTTTCTTAAGAAAACACAACTACGACTTTAAAGCGGCAATCACTAATCAGTCACCACACTACTTCCATTTATTTCATAAAGAGTCTGTCGGGAGCCTTTTTTCCTTTTCTTCTCTCACTTCCCCATCTACACATCTTTTCTAAAATAATTTTTTATCCGGCGTGCTTGGCACGAAGATCCATTACCCCTAGTTTACTGAACAACCACCCCTTCCTATTCCTCCTTATCTCCCCCGGATAAAAACCTTCTCCCGTGTGGCGCCGCGCCCGCACTGACACCCGCACGTATCGTCCGTTCCTCTATGACTGACAACCGCGCGCGGGGCGCAACATGTCTCACGGGAGTTCATTTTTCCAGTCCTAATCAGTCTTCCTTTAGTCCCCCCCTCTGCCTTCCACCGTTCGGAATCGTGTCCTTTTTAAATGTATAATATTTTTTTCGTTGGATTTTTGAAACGGTTCCTCTCTATAAAGTCATGTATAGCGATCGTATACGTACGCACCAACACCATGAACACGTCTTACCGAGCTGCTTCTCCTGGCCTGCATGCATGCTTCTTATATGTGGGCGATATCAGACCCCGGTCTCAGAGGGATTTCGAAGAGATCAATTTTATGGAGGAAGGGGCGAAAGGCGGGGGAGCCAATCCTTGGAACGAGGAGTAAATACCTCACCCTCGTTTTATACGAACTACTTTTTTTTTGTACTCAGCTTTTAATTTCTACTCTTTTCTTTATTTGGATGGGCATCGGACAAAGCTTTGTTTGATATTTTTCGATATGGTTCTCCACGATTTTGTTCTCATTTTAAAGACATAATAATCAGAATATACACAACATAGAGGGCTATAAAAATGGTCATGCTAGTCGATATTGTGTGCCGTAGCGTTAGGGTTAAGGGGTCGAGGGGCAATTCGAATTACAACAAACACACTTTGTGTTGCGGACTTCTAGTCCGCATCATTGTCACATTGAGTTACCTTTCTATCCTTTTTGGAACAAAACACAATACGAAACACAGCATTATGTGCATCCATTGTGGCAAATGTACCACACACCATAGGGTTCTTTATCCCAAACAACTTCAATATCAAATACAGCCACGTGATCATAACTTAAAACAAAAACACTTGTTTTTAAAGGGATCTAGCAACTTTGTTGACATGAGCTAAACGTGATGAAATATGTATCGCTGTGATCTTATACCGTATGTCAAACTAAGATGTGTGAACATTTCAAGTTAAATGGATTTTTTATATGGCAGAGTAATGAGCGAACATGCAAAGTGATATTCGCTAACTCACTGCACTGACTTTGTGCATAGTTATGACTATCAAGTAACTCTGAACATTTCAATCATACTTATCTTTATAAAGGAAGAGAAATTTGGAAAACTGAAACCAGTCCCATTACATGCTTATATTGGTAATATGAATGCAGTGTGGTATTTGAGTACCGCTATAGTTCCAAGTACGTTGTGAGGATTTTGACAATGTTACCAGTTCCCTATTTTTTCCCCTAAAAGTTCATGACTTATTTTAACTGGAGTTTTCGATAAGCAGGGTGGGGGATATTCAAAATGAACTTTCGTGTAGTTCGTCAAGAACATGTCAATACAGCGGCGTGAGAAATATTTCAAAATATGAGAGTTATATGGATAATAAGGCTGATGTAGTATTCACAGCATGCAGCGAACGATAAGGCACAGGTGGAAAGAGGGGCGTGAAAAGTAGTTCGGATAAAAAATAAAAAATTAAAATGTGAAATGCTACAGTGGGACTAGGCCGCAGTGGCGTAGCTACGGGGGGGCACGGGGGGGCACGTGCCCCCCCCAATAATTTCAAAAAAACAATAGAAAACATAAGGGGACATTTTTTGAAAAAACAAAGAAATACATAAGGTGTGCCCCCCCAATAATTTTCGTGCCCCCCCAATCAGTCCGACCACGCTACGCCACTGCTAGGCCGTAAGGATGGTAAGGCAAGGTTATGGAAGAAAGTAGGGTGCAAGGACCCGAGAAAGGTTAATCATAATGATTATGGGATGAGATGATGACAAGAATGTGAAAAATTGGGTGGATCAAGGGGATCGAGTTAATCATAAGTAATCACGGTAATCATGGTAATGCGGATTGGTTAGCGATCACGATAGAGACGGTGCGGATCGCCATTTTGAACTAGGATAGTTTGTGTGCACTGCATAAAATAATCTTCGCAGTCCTTAACGATATTCTTTGTATCTTAATATTTTTATATATTTTTATTACAAGGTGGATAAATTATTATGTTGAGAAACGGTGAAATCTATAGCGATTCCTTAGGCCGTGTCTTAAGCCCGGCGCAGACAGAGCAGACTCGACCCGATCCGACTGGTTTTCAGTCAGGCTAGAGTCAGTTTCTCTCAGTCGGAGCCGATTTAACATGTCCAATCGACTTTGAATGACCTCCGACTGGCTCTTGACTGGCAAAACCGGAGTCCCGAGGCAACGCATACTGAGTTAATCAGGCTGCAAACCAGTCAGATCGGGTCGAGTCGGCTCTGTCTGCGCCGGGCATTATACCCTGCCTATTTGACTTTCTCGGTTTTATATCAATAATATAGGTTTTCCCGCTCAATTTTACACTATTTTCAATCGAATTCATTAAGGGTCATTCAAATTCACGCATTACCGCGTAATCGTTGGTATCGGTCTTCCAAATTCCGAATAAGTGCAAGCGAATTCATGCATACGCATAAACTTTCGTGAATAGACACAGAAGTTCATTTATGGGCATTCGAATTCGCGAATGTGCAGCCAACTGTCAACTGCCCTTTCGCGAATTCGAATGACCATTGATGAAAAGGTATGCTCTTTGTGCAAATTCACTTGCTCCTACGTGATTTTGAACGACTATTTACGAATTCGAATGCTGCTTTGACACGGCGATCGCAAATCGCGCGAATTCGTTTGCTCCTTTTAGCAATTCGAATGACACAATCGCAAAATTGAGCGGGAAAACCTATACTAAATCTGTACATGAAGAGCTTAGTTCCAAAAGGCGTTAAATCCACTATCCATACAAATCGATTTAACGATATCGGTACATTAATAAGCTACGTAGCTATCTAGAAATCTAAATTTTAGGACAAATTACACAATCAAAATCAAAATATGGAACGTTCCATTTTCATATTCCCATTTCCTACACTAGTCCATTCCGAACTTGGTAATACGCATCATTTCGTTTCCTGCTACTATGATACCTTCCGGATGTCAAACGGATAGGAAACGGAATGTGAAATGCTGCAGTGATATTGGACTAGGCCATAAGGATGGTAAGGCAAGGTTATGGAAGAACAGTAGGGTGCAAGGACCCGAGAAAGGTTAATCATAATGATTATGGGATGAGATGATGACAAGAATGTGAAAAATTGGGTGGATCAAGGGGATCGAGTTAATCATAAGTAATCACGGTAATCATGGTAATGCGGATTGGTTAGCGATCACGATAGAGACGGTGCGGATCGCCATTTTGAACTAGGATAGTTTGTGTGCATGCTGCATTAAATAATCTTCGCAGTCCTTAAATATTCTTTGTATCTTAATATTTGTTTGTATCTTAATATTTTTCATTTTCTCTTTTTTCCCTTTATATTTCAAGGTGGATAATCATACAATTTGGGGGATATTTCAATATGGACTAGAGATTTTCCAAACTAATACATGATCCGTTCATAATTTCCAGGAGGAACTTCGCATAAATTATTCTGTTGAGAAACGGTGAAATCTATAGCGATTCCTTATGCCGTGTCTTGTACCCTGCCTATTTGACTTGCTCGGATTTATATTAATAATACTAAATCTGTATATCTATCTTCCATGTTATTATACACTTTCTATCCTCCCAGTCTGTCTTTCTTTTCCTCGTCTACCTATAGCGTACTTGACATATATTTTTCTCTTCTTCACACGATGCATTTCTATTATTTTTTCTCCTTAATCCCTTCTGATTCCCTCGCCACATGTATCCCCCTTTAGACCCTTAAAGGTATAGTTTGGTCTATGCATGGTAACACTCACCCCTTAACAAAAAAAAAATGCTTTAAATTCTCAGTCATTTGAACAAACATAATTATTACACATTTTGAACGTATTTCTACGAAGACTAGATCAAAACATTTCATAAGACCGATTTATTTTTAGCAATCGAATAACTGAAACAATACCTTATTTTGATATAGTCTATAATTATGACATAGACATGCTTGACGGGGCTAATTATCCGATTAACTAACCATACATTGTATGTATAGGCGGGCCTGTAAATGTCTTTATTATTTCACTATTATAATAACAAATTCAACATAAATCAACACAATTCTTGCTCGCCAAGGTGGTAATCATTTGATATGCTCAATTTACATGTATCATTTTGAAATTTCAGTGATTTTTTGTTGAAAGTGTCCCATGACGTTTTTTTCGAGGTTTTCTCCAAAGACAACCACGGAGCTTTAAACATCTCAGATTCCTCCCTTCTTCTTAAGTTGTCATTTTCACTGAAGACGTACCGCGGTATATATATATATACCCTCATCCCTCGACAAGGGTTTGGATACGACGTCGCCATGGTAACGGCTTTATCCTCCATCCTCCCTGAGATGTCTTCTGACTTTCTCCTGGGCTCCACGGTATCTCTGGAAAGAGTAGAGGAAAATAATAACGCTAAATCCTCTGGCTAATACCCCCGGAAAGTGAGTATGAGTATTGAGTATGATGCTCCTCACACTTACAGATATGATTATGCGGTATACAGTTATAATAATGTTTGTTCCTTGCTTATAGAATACTATTACAGATTGCTACTGTATTATACCGTTCTACTTTTGTTTTGCCTTGATTCTTATAATATCAACCCATCTGTATTAATATTGATATACATAATAAGGTTTGTAGTACACTGTTAAAACGCTGTGTACAAAAACGCTGTGTAAAAGTGGTTGTTGAATCTTTTCATACAACTTTAGGTGTAGCATGATAAGTTGTACAAAGAAGGGTTGTGTGAAGCAGCCATTGTTCAAGCGCTATTGAAACGTGTTAAATCACGTGATAGTTTCGATCACAAAATCACCGCGTCAAAACCTCTTTTGTCCCTCCGCAAACCAAGTGAACCGAGATAGCGCAGTCGGAAGAGGGTGAGACTTATAACCCAAAGATCCCCGGTTCGATTCCGACCTTGCCGCTCTACGTCTTTTTTGTATTTGCTATTTCAACAACAGGGTTGTTGAATGTTTTCAACAACAGTTGGATGGTTCATATGTTAAACAGCGGTTGTTGAAAAATTTCAACAAGTTGTTGAATTTGTTTACACAGCGTTTTAACAGTGTATGATATACATTGTTTTTTTTACCCAATTCCACGTCGCCGTTTCATAAAATCGAATACAACTATAGAACAATGTTGGGAATAGTGTGATGATTATACTGTCTTGCAGATGTGTGGTTATTGAATGTTTATTGTATCAGTCCACTCTAGTTTCTACTTCATATCATGTCATGTAGCTTGTTTAGAATGCTTTCACAGCATAGGCGTACCCAGGGGGGGGGGGGGTTGGGGGGTCAAACCCCCCCCCCCCCCTTTGACCAAAAAATGGCTGTTTTGGGGGGTTTGAACCCCCCCCCCCCTTTTTCAAATTTTAGCCGGTCTCGACCGTCTAAAACCTGGTCTCGACCGACTAAAACCCGGTCTCGGCACCCAAAATTTTCGAAGATCTCTGGTCTCGGGCTCGATAATTTTGAAAGTACTTGGTCTCGGCTTCGAATTTTGTTTACGGACCCCTCTCCCCCCCCCCCCCCCCCCCCCCCCAACTGAGCTGAGAGGGGTTCTCAACTTTGAAGGTACTTGGTCTCGGTCTCGAAAATGTTGAAGGTACTTGGTCTCGGCTTGGAATTTTTTACAAAATAACCCCCCCCCCCCTTTAAAATATCCTGGGTACGCCACTGTTTCACAGCATATAGGCCCGTATTCCTCAATATTTCTAGATTAGCTTCATAGCTTAGTTTCAAATCTAAGTCTGCGTTGGGTGGGGCTAAGTAATTAGCTACACCTAGTTGTCTGTGTATAACCGCACAATACGTATACATGAACTTTTTCTTCTATCATTTTTTATACCAATATGGAGAAACATAAATGGGTGATTTTTTAAATACAATTATTTGGTTCAGAACATGTTCGAATATGGTGTCGAAATAAGTTCTAAAACGCTAATTTTGAGCAAGACAAGTCTAGTTAAACGCAACCAAATGACATATATACAGTAAAAGCATTAACAGCAAGACCACGGGTTGATGAAAAGTTGATAAATCCGAACCATTTTCGTCATCGCTGAGAAAGATGTCAGCTTTCACACGTTCGCAAGAGCCTGACCGCCGTGACCGCGTTAAAGCGGGAGAAACCCAAATAAGGTACATATATCATTTGTTTTGAAGTTGACGTTTTTTCGTGTATTTTTTCTTTTCTTTCTGGCATTCGTCAGTATGGCTCTCTGGGTTTTTGCTAATAGCTGCGTTGTTAAAGGGACGGACAGTTTGTGAGGCATTTTGAATTATTTCAAATATTTCAATGTTAAAATAATGATCCAGTGATGGATTTGATTATAAACCAGAGATAATGAAATCGTCATGTATGATACACGAGCAGCTATATACCATGTGAAATTCCTTTGATTGATTTATTATAATAATGATAATAATACATATTATTATTACGATTATTATTAATGATATTATTATTATTAGTAGTAGTAGTATAAGTATTAGTATTATTATTGTCATTATCATTATTATTATTATCATTATCGTTATTATTATTGTTATTCTTCTTCTTATTCTTATTATTATTATTATAGTAGTAGTAGTAGTAGTAGTAGTAGTAGTAGTAGTAGTAGTAGTAGTAGTAGTAGTAGTAGTAGTAGTAGTAGTAGTAGTAGTAGTAGTAGTAGTAGTAGTAGTAGTAGTAGTAGTAGTAGTAGCAGTATAGTAGTAGTAGTAGTAGTAGTAGTAGTAGTAGTAGTATTAATACTATAATTATAATTGTTACCATCATCATTATCATCACCACCACCTCCATCGTCATCGTTGTTGTCGTCGTCGTCGTCGTCATCATCATCATCATCATCATCATCATCATCATCATCATCATCATCATCATCATCATCATCATCATCATCATCTTCATCATCACCCCATTATGATCATGATCATCATTATCATTACCATCATGACTACTCTTGCGACTAAATTCTAAGATGATAGATGTATGAAACTGTCCCTTCTACCTCGAGTAACCCATCTCTAAAACAAAAATACACATTAAACTATAGAATATTTGAAACCTGAAGCAATGGAAATATCTCTTTAAAAAGGGGGTACTCTGGACGTGACCGTACACCACACATCATTTCACAGTTGTCCTCCGGGGGTGCATGGCTACATTATTGATGCTTGACCCATCAAGTTTATTCAGCCCGCTGTCCACTCCACTGACATCACCACATGCCTCATCTTTGTTTGCCACCCTTCCCCAGTTCATGTTAAAGGGACTCAGTAACATTGTCCAAATCCTAAAAATCCAATTGGAATTCTAGCGGTTCCCTCATACCTTGTTTTATTCGTATTAACAAAAAAACAAAAAACTGGGACAGGTTTCGGTTTTTTCAAATTTCCATTTCGTTCTAAAGATATTCACGATTGAAGTGTTCAGATGTTAAATTATCCACTGGACCGTCAAAACCGTGTACAAAGTGAGTGCAATGAGTAAGTGAATATCACTTGTGTTTTTTCTTTTCTTTCTGGCATTCGTCAGTATGGCTCTCTGGGTTTTCGCTAATAGCTGCGTTGTTAAAGGGACGGACAGTTTGTGAGGCATTTTGAATTATTTCAAATATTTCAATGTTAAAATAATGATCCAGTGATGGATTTGAAAATAAATTGAAAATAAAAGGAAGGTTCAGCATACTATATTGCTTTGATTAGGACGAGGGTTTCACGTAATTAACGACTGATATGACAATTATGAAATGACACAAACATAACGAAAAATAACACGTAATACAAAAACAACAATGATTATAATAAAAAGAAATCAGAAAGTTAAGACAGGGGTCAAATTACAAATAACGTCTACATATTCGAATTGCAATCCAAGGAGTAAATACACAGTGTTTGTTTTGTTCATAAGTGAGCCTTTTTAAATTTCAATTTCATATTTTCTCTCTTTTTTGTCCATCTCAAATAATTTTTTCTTTTGCAGAATACTGTAGCTTCGTGGTAATGAAACTCGCGAAATTCGTAAAATATTTCCCTTTCCATGTAATTGAAAATATACACTTTTCAGATAGTGCGATAATCTCAGAGATAATACATAAACGGATAGTTCTTGTTTTCTTTGAAATGCACACCTTTTTAGAATAGAATTGTATTTTTACTTAAGAGTGGAATTCAGCTAAAAGCATCAGCCACGTATGAGTCACCCATCCCAGATACTATAAAAACGTTACATTAAACATAAAGTGTCGACATGATGACAATCTGAAATTCACACGTACAATCTTCTTTTAAAAACTTGTTATCGATCATCGTAACCACGTGACCACTACTGTACAGTTACGTCATGTGACATGCATACCCTAAGTTGTCATATCATGTGACGTGATTATCGAACTTTTTAAAAATATTTAAAAAAGTGTAACCATAATTACATTTTAATTTCGTATGGTTTATGACTCATTTAATAGGAACTTTATATGCGAGTATAAACTAACCGCACTAAACACACACACACTTACGTACACACACACACGTACACACACACACACACACACACACACACACACACACACGTACACACAAACTGACAACTGTGCACGAACGCATATACACGTACTCTCCAAACACAAATAAAGGGCACCCATTTCTATTCTACCCTCTTATTCTGTATCTCTCTTCAAGTTGTCATATTATGCGATGTGATCATGGAACTTTTTAGCTTAAAGGGATAGTTGAGTTCTGGTAAGGAGAGTACAGTTTTGGTGAAACTGAATTTTAGTAACCAAAACCTGCATCATTACATTACAAACTAATAGTTATAACTAGAAAGGAACACGAAATTACAAATGACGTAGTAAAGATCATGTTATCATTCAAAAAGAGCCGTTAAAACGTAAGAGGGCGCTCTCTAAACACTCATCGGTTTCAACCATTTTGAATAAAATATTGTGCATGTGATGCTTTGCTGAAATAGTGATTAGATAGAGAAATAACCAACAACTATTTAAATAAAATTTAAATAATAGATATGGAATTTAAAAGTATGAATCTGAAGACTAAAAAGTCTCTACTTGATTCTCGCAAAAGCAATAAATCGTTAAATTGTATTGTACTAGAACGAAAATTGGACATAGATAAATGTAATCATATGATTATGACTAGATTTCTATTTTGTATTGAACAAGCATGAGCTCAACTCTACATTTCATATCTCTGAATGTACGGGGTCTCAGAGATAAACGGAAAAGAAACAAAATATGGATGTGGCTCAGAAAGCAGAAATGTGACATAGCGTTATTACAAGAAACTTTTCTCTCAAAAGAACTGGAAGACTGCGTGCAAGCAGAATGGAACGGTACTTGCTTTTTTAACCATGGCTCGCATCATTCACGCGGAGTTATGGTTTTAATACGAAAAGATCTCAATATTAATATAAACAATGTGTACACACAGTTAGGAGGCAGAGTACTA
The DNA here is from genome assembly GCA_037951105.1 of Echinarachnius parma. Taxonomy (NCBI): domain Eukaryota; kingdom Metazoa; phylum Echinodermata; class Echinoidea; order Clypeasteroida; family Echinarachniidae; genus Echinarachnius; species Echinarachnius parma. The sequence goes on along the minus strand of JBAMJV010006371.1, from coordinate 3,704 downwards.
GCTGTTCGTTTACATTGTGAAGAAAAAGTATTTTTATGTATAAATGTTTATGCACCAACAAAGAAATGTGAGAAAAGTAATTTCTTTAAAAATGTTAAACTGTGGATTAAACGCATAAAACAGGACAATGATATTATGTTAGCTGGTGGAGACTGGAATTGTGTACAAAATGGAAGGATTGATACATATGGGATGTCGCATGCCTATGTTTTAATAGAAGCAATGAAAAGATTCCAAAAATGTAATCAATTAATAGATATATGGAGGAAATTCTATCCTAACAAAAAACAATTTACTTGGAGACAAATATCATTACGTATTTTCTCTAGACTTGATTATTGGTTAATTTCAAAAAATCATTCATATTTGGTGTACTCAACAGATATTAGACCTGCCTTGAAATGTGACCACAATGCTATTTCACTGAAAATTAAAATAGCTGATGGTAAACGTGGTAAAGGATATTGGAAGTTGAATAATTCTCTTTTAAAGGATGTGAAGTACGTAGATGAAATAAGACATTTAATACAACGTGTAAAAAATGAATATATTGATTTGGATGCGCAAATGAAGTGGGAACTGTGTAAATCAAAGATAAAAGAATATAGTATAAAATACGCAAAAAATGAACAAAATCAAAAGAAAATGTATTATACTAAATTGGAAAAAGATTATAAGGATATATGTCAGACTGTTGATGAAAATCCTGATGATGAAAATGTTAAAAAAATGAAGGCATTAGCAAAACAATTAGATACTTGGTATACTTATAAATGTGAAGGTGCCTTTATAAGGTCACGGGATAAATGGTTAGAACATGGCGAAAAATCATCAAGATATTTTTTACAACTTGAAAAATCTCGTGGAATTAAGAAGGAAAATGGTTGTGTTAAAGTGAATGATAATATTATTTTTGATAGAGAAAATGTTCTTATAAAAATACGAGAATTTTATGAAGATTTGTATTTAGAAAAAGATGAAAAAATGGGCAATTATGATGATTATTTTAATGATTTAGATTTGAATACTCTAACAGATGAACAAGCAGATGAATGTGAGGGTGAAATTGAAGAGGGAGCATGTTGGAACGCTATCAATTCTATGAATAGTAATAAAGCTCCAGGGGGCGATGGACTCAGTGTCGAGTTTTATAAATGCTTTTGGCATGATATAAAGGAAATATTCATTGACAGTTTAAATGTGGGGTTTAGAAAGGGAGCATTGTCCCCTTCAGAGTCACAGTCTATCCTTACTTTGTTATATAAAAAAGGTGATAAGGCGTCTTTACACAACTGGCGTCCAATTTCATTACTGAATATCGATTACAAGATCGTGGCTTCTGTTTTATGTCAACGTGTTAAAAGAATTATTTCATATATAATATCAGATGATCAGTCGGGATTCATAAAAGATAGAGCTGCAACTGAAAATGTTAGATTAGTTCAAGATCTTATTGATTATTGTAAGACTTCAAATACAAGTGGTGTAATTATGTTTCTTGATTTTCGAAAAGCGTTCGATAACGTGAAACATGATTTTTTATTAGTAACATTGAAAAAAATGAATTTTAAATTATCATTTATTAAATGGGTTAAAACATTATATAGTAATGCTTGTGGACGTGTACATAATTATGGATGGCTTTCGCAAAAGTTTTGTATTGAGCGTGGAGTTCGACAAGGTTGTCCATTGTCGGCTCTTTTATTTATTATTGTTGCAGAAGTGTTAGCCACAAAGATAAGGCAAAATGATTTAATAAAAGGTATTGAGTTGATAAATGATATAAAAGTGGGTCACATTGTAAAAGAAATTAAAATCGTTCAGTATGCTGACGATACTGTAATATTTGTTGATTCGGAAGAATCAGTGAGATGTGTTATGGAAGAAGTAAATAGATTTGGTGACAATGCAGGTCCAAAAGTTAATTGGGACAAATCGGATATAATGGTATTAAAAGATGATATAATAATAGAAAATTTGAAATGCAGTGATGCACCAGTGAAATGTTTGGGAGTTTTTGTGGGTAAAAATAACGACGAAATTGATCGACTAAACCGGGCGGGAAGAATTGAAAAGATAACAAATATTATACATTTATGGAAAAAAAGAAGATTAACATATTTTGGGAAAGTAACAATAATAAAATTACTAATAGCCTCACAATTTGTATATATTTCGACGGCTGTACCAGTTCCAAATTATATTTTAAAGGAATTGAATGGGTTGATATTTTCCTTTTTATGGAACTCTAAGATAGATAAAGTTAAAAGAAGTGTTATTATAAATGAGGAAATAGCAGGGGGTTTGAATATGGTGGATATGGATTTGAAATTAAATTCTTTACGTTTATCGTGGATATCAAAATTTTTGAGCGATAAAAATGGAGCATGGAAGATATTGTTTTCTTATTGGACAAGTAAGATTGGGGGTTTCCCATTGTTATTAAAATATAATTGTAATACAAAAGACATTGTTTTACTTGCAAATAAATTTAAGCTACCCGCGTTTTATTTGGATTTCGTTTGTATATGGAGTAAATTACGATTTATTGATTTGCTACATGTAACGGAAATAGAAAACCAAGTGTTGTGGTATAATAGTAATATAAAATGTATGAATGATATGTTATATTTTCAAACATGGATTAATTTAGGCATCATTAAAGTAAAAGATGTAATTAGAAATGGTCAATGGTGTGAATTAAAAGATATTTTTCCAGACAATATAGCAAATAATTTATTGTATAATTTCAATTTTGTTAAATTGAAAAAGTCTTTTCCGAAATGTTGGTTAGATAAACTACAAGATAGAGCACCGCAAAATAATAATAATGAGAGTTTGTTTGAAATATCAGCAGGAAATTCGATTGATATAAATACTATGAAAGCAAGACATTTTTATTCTGTTCTTATAAAAATGAAACGAACGAAGCCACTATTTTGTATTTATTGGCAAGCCTACTTTGCATTACCAGAAGATTTTATATGGAATGATGTTTTATTATTTAAATTGAAACAAATATCGGTTAATACAATTAAGCAATTTAATTTTAGACTCCTTCATAGAATATTACCTTCGAAAGACAATTTATTTAAATGGAAAATATTGAATGAAAATAAATGTGATGTTTGTAATTGTGTTAACACAACATTGCACATGTTATTACGTTGTAAAGCGATAAAAATCCTTTGGAAAATAATAGAAAATATAATTTTTCATATGTATAAAATATTAGTTCGTATTGATGAAAAAGTTATTATAATAGGTGTGCAAAATTTTGCAAATGAAAATTGGTGTATTAATTTTATTATTAATATTACTGAGTTTGTCATTTATAGAAATTATATTGAATTTGTGAATGATAAGGCAAACAATTATTTTAAAACCAATATATTATTAAAAGAGGTTAAAATAGAAATAAAAAACTTTTTGAATTGTGCTTACCTTCGAAACAAATTAAGAAATGTAAAAGGAATATGCCAATTATATGAACACTTTTAGTTTATAATTTTATTAATTGTATAATTATGTATATATTGTTCTTCTGAAATAAAGTCCCTCGTAAGAGGTAAAAGAAAAAAAAAAAAAACAACTATTTAAATACCTATTTTGTAACTTTTTGAAAAGAGGAAGCATTTTTTTGAATTTGTAACGGCTGGTTCAAAATTCCCTAATAAACCTGGGGCCCCAGCTTTATTACAAAT
>JBAMJV010006370.1:0-33294 GCA_037951105.1 Echinarachnius parma | reverse complement strand
TCATAGACCATTTTAACTTTGATTTAGTAACTGATCCATTCATTAAAGTAAACCGTATTATGAGATATTCCATACGTGTTATTTGGGAGTTGAGACTTCAGTCATATATACCAGTAATCAGTATTATTGAAAGATTCTTCTCATTTTTGGAATGATATTTATCAATGATTTTAGAATATAGAAAAAGAACAATGTTTACTTTCAACTTTGCCTTTTGAATTTGACTTTGAGTTTTGTCGAAAAGTGAAAATCAAAACAAAATGCATTGTCATTTTTTTAGCCAATGACAAGGCCAAAAAAGTCAAAGAAAACGTAAGGACTTAGGAAGACACATTTTGTTTAGCCAATTGGCAATTGTCATGGCATGCATGTCAAAACTCAAAGTCAAATGTTATTTTTAATTTTAATTAAATGTATCCCTGTCTCTGATTCCTGAATGATCGTTTGTGCAAAATTTCCAACTTTGGTAGTATGATTCTATGAATTATGAAAGTATCGAAAGTCAGAGTTTTGACTATTTAAAAATTAAAAAGCGTTCCGGAACCAGAGGGTAAATTCAAAATTTCAAATAACAATTAACATTTAAAAATGAAGCTAAATCGTTAGGAATATAAAGGACCTAAAGAATACAACGTACTTTGGCACTTATTTCATAGTTTATGACTTGTAAAATAGGTCTGTCGAAAAAAAATCCATGAAAATAAACACAGTAGTGATTTAAAGACTAACTTTCTGATGCCAAATCTCATTTACAGCCAGTTTACGCCCCACGCCCACCCACATTTAGGGTCCAGAATCGGCAGCATGATTGACACGTGATCGACAATTCATTGGCTTACGTCATGACGCGTCATCTACAGAATTTAGTTCATTAGTCCGTTCTTTAGATGACGTCACATTTTGGCGATTTAAAAGGGACGTTCCCACTTCCCAGGACAATTAGATATTTACTAATTACCCCAAAATTGATTGATTTCATGAGAAATGACTGCCAAATTTTTTTTCTTCAGGAAAAATTACGTATAGAGAGTCGAATTGTGAAAATTAGGCCATCTAGACGCTGTAGTTCCTTTAAACAATAAAATAAATAATGTATTTGCGCTAGTTTAATAACTTTGTCAGACGACAAACGAGTCACAAAATTAGTTGCGTAATTTCACCAAAATGATGCGTAAAATGAAGCTAAATCGTTAGAAATATTATACAATAAAATAATCAATGTATTGTCTGACGACAAACGAGTCGAAATGAGTTCCGCAATTTCACTTAACCCAATCACTACGGGGACCGAGAATTCTCGGTCCCCGTTGCGCCTACTCATATACGGGAACCGAGATTTCTCGGTTCCGAGCAAGGGCTATATATTAATTGCATAAACATACATGTATGCATCTTGTAAGTACAATATAATTTAGCTGAATACAAAGATTGAACCCTTGGCTACATGTATATCAAGTTTCCCCGACTCTAGTTGCGTGATTATTGTGTTAATTACAATTTTATCATGGTAATACACAAGTCTAATTTCAGGATATTCGTATACAAACCCATACAAGCCAGAATCATAGTTTTCGCATAGAATTTCACTTCGCTGACCCTATACTATGCATATCGATTGCCTCTATTGTGTGAACTACTTGACCAGCGAACTCACGCTAGGTTGAATAGAAGCGAATACAATGCCATGGTCAACCAGATATCGATCGGTTCTTTTGTGCGCGCCCAGTGGGGTAACTCGACCGGTCCGTAAAATAATCTTGTATATAGCTATTGAAGCAGTATATCTATTGCCGTGGTAAAAGGGTTAAAGATGAATAGCAGTTTTGGGAGAGTTACAGAAAACATTTATATTGGCCAAAATAATTGATCAATATTGTTGAAAAGGTATCTAAAAAGGGCTTGTGTGGTAAAATCCGAACCTAAGCATCGTTACATGCAGAAATATCGTAAAAAATTTGTAAAAAAAAATTAGTTGCCTGATCGGGCAACTAATATAGACCAAATTACGATATTTTACTTGCCGGACATAATTTTTTACTTGCCCCAGGTAATTGGGCAAGCGTTAAAGGGGACCACCAGGCACCAGGCAAAGAACAACGCATTATTATATGTTTTGGTACCATTTTGTGATATCAAATAGATACCCAACATTTTGCAAAGGGTTGTGTAATTCATAAACAAAGCAATTAATTTCCACCACTTACGAAACCACTGCTATTTCCTGGTTCCATACGGGCCAATGCTATTCACGCGCACGTTTGTAAACAATAGATTCCCGGGCGATTCGTTCGCTCTGCACACGTTGCAATTTACCGCACACATAGCAGTCTGCGTAATTCAGACCGCATGAACGCATGCTTTATAGAATGGTGATGTGTTTCCAATTATTTTTTTTTTTTCTGGAAACATATTTTTGTGAACTTGTTGATGGAATGGAATACTAAAGATGTTACCTTTCTTTAATAAGAATATTATTTTTGGGTGGTGGCACACATAGGTTCATTACAATAGGGTTGTGCGGAGATCAAACTCTTCCGCCCGCTGCACTATCCAACGGAAACAATTTTTTTTGTCGGCTGATTTCTCCCTCAATTTACCAGCAAATGCAAAAAAACTTTCGTTTATGTGATCCACAATTCATATACTTTGATAATAATTACCGACTTTGTTGTTTTGAATACCGCAAAATGTAGAAATAAAATGATTATTTCCCGTCCGTTTTCCTTACCGATGCGTCCTAAAACACGCCGGTCAACTGTTGAACCGGCAACAGTGTACGAATGGCTGGTATTGTTATCTCCAGCGCATTTGCATATATTGCGTGTAAATAGTTCACCTGAGTGAACCATTTACTTTGTAGATGTGGGTGGTGGTACCCTTTAATGTCGAGCCTTGCCTTATGGTTATGGTACAGACATTTTAGCAATGACTTGCATGTTGTAACACGTACATGAACAAAATCAAATATATATTTTCATATGTTGATAATTTTCATCCAAATATTTGTGTATTTCCACTTTCCAGGCCATTTCATATACATACAACTGCTTAAATTTGACCTACAAACTACTTATATTTCACTTCCAAAAAACATATTTGCAAATTGTCCTATAAAATATTGTCAATCTCTGTGTTTATTTCATAGACAACCATCATGGCTGTTGAGTTCAATGGAGGAGTAGTCTTTGGAGCAGACTCAAGGACGACCACCGGGTAAGATTATTAAGGGTCGAATATCAACATGTTCTACTCTGAAAGATTTGATCAATAAAATTACACTTGATATTATTCATGTAAAAAGCTTTCCGCACCTTCAGTCACAAAATGATTTATAAGTCAAAGTACACTCAATATTATAAAGTGGCAAAATACCAGTACTTAGGTTCAGTCACATATGTTTGGTTGATAATACAAGTATAATCAATGATATTCAAGTGGCAACATATCAGCCAGTGTTGGGTCCAAGACCAGAGGGTCCGAGATCAAGATCAAGATAGATCAGACAGTCCGAGATCAAGATCAAACCAAGATCCGCAGCTCAAGATCGAGATCAGAACCTCTGAGATCAAGATCAGAAATGTCCGAGATCAAGAACAAGATCGAGATTACTGATGCCTGATAGGATCCACTTCTATCGCTCAAGATTTTTTCCGGACACACAGGCTACTGCAAACAACTTTTTAAGTTCTCAAACCTCCTATACCTTGTTTCCATATCCAGGTCTTATGTAGCCAACCGTGTGACAGCAGGGAATAATTTCCAGCCCAAAAATTGCATAGCAAATCTGCTATACAAAATCATTTTTGTATAGCAATTGGATAAACTTGTATAGCAATTTTTTTCAGGCAATCATAATGCACATTAACACCACACACAATGACCAAATGAAATTATACTAAGGTAAGAAAAGTGTACTCTACTGGAAAACTGTGTATAGCGTGCGATACATCAGCCCAGTGTGCAGTACATTGCATACACACTCACTGGGCTAACTGGGCGGCTGTGTGTACCTAGCCTGTGTAGCTTGGAAGAGCTGCATGTCTAGACTGCATGTCTGCATACGTTTGCATACACAGGTCTGGCTGTGTGTGAAACATGTATGCTGGCTGTGTGTGAAACATGTATGCCGGCTGTGTGTGAAACATGTATGTTTCCACATCTGCATTGCAGCGCACAAGTGCGATTCATACAAAAATATGCATAGCAAATGGCTAAAAATACATCGCGAATTGCGATGCGATACCGGGAAAATTATTCCCTGGACAGACAAGCTGACCAAGCCCCCATGGTTCATAATAAAATCTACTCCTGTTCCCGATCTACTGCAAACTTCTAATATCTTCTACGTATGTTTGTGGCATGCTGCGTGATGCACATTCGGTCGTGTTCACTGCTTAATACAAATAAGTAAAACCCGAACATCTTGTTTTTGTATTCAGGTCTTATGTAGCCAACCGCATAACAGACAAGCAGACTAAGGTCCATGATAGGATCTACCGCTGTCATTCAAAATCTCCCACCGAATCACAGGCTTTTGCAGACACTGTATATTAACTTCTGATTTTGTTTCCATATTCAGGTCTTATGTAGCCAACCGTGTGACAGACAAGCTGACCAAGGTCCATGATAGGATCTACTGCTGTTGCTCCGGCTCTGCAGCTGACACACAGGCTATTGCTGACAATGTGTATATTAACTTCTCATTTGTTTTCTTGTCCAGGTCTTATGTAGCCAACCGTGTGACAAACAAACTGACCAAGGTTCATGACGGGATCCATTTCTATCACTCAAGATCTTTTTCAGACACCCAGACTACTGCAAACAATTTCTTAAGTTCTCAAACCTCCTATACCTTGTTTCCATATTCAGGTCTTATGTAGCCAACCGTGTGACAGACAAACTGACCAAGCCACCAAGGTTCATAATAGAATCTACTCCTGTTGTTCATGATCTACTGCAAACTTCTAAAATCTTCTATCTATAGATGTTTGTTGCATGTAGTGTGATGCAAATTCGGTCTTGTTTACTGCTTATACAAATAAGTAAAACCTGAACATCTTGTTTCCCTATTCAGGTCTTATGTAGCCAACCGTGTGACAGACAAACCGACCAAGGTCCATGACAGAACCTACTGCTGTTGCTCAAGGTCTTTTCCAGACACACAGGCTATGGGCAGACCCATACATTTCATACTGTCTTTATCTTGTTGCCATGTAGCCAGCCAGATGACTGGCGACTGGCAAGCTAGTCAGGATTCATGATATGGTCTACCTGTCGTTCAAAATCACCCACCAAATCACAGGCTTTTGCAGACACTGAATATTAACTTCTCATTTTGATTCCATATTCAGGTCTTATGTAGCCAACAGACAAACAGGATGTAGCAGATATTTCTCATTCTTTCTTTATCTTGTTTCCATATTCAGGTCTTATGTAGCCAACCGTCTGACAGACAAACTGACCAAGGTCCATGACAGGATCTACTGCGGTCGTTCAAAATTTCCCTAAGAATCACAGGCTTTTGCAGACACTGTATATGAACTTCTCATTTGATTTGTTTTCTTGTCCAGGTCTTATGTAGCCAACCGTGTGACAGACAAACTGACCAAGGTCAGTGACAAGATCTACTGCTGTCGCTCCGGCTCTGCGGCTGACACGCAGGCTATTGCTGACATCGTTCAATATCTCCTAGAATTCCACAGGTGAATATATCTGAGTAATCTTCTCTGAATAAAAAAAAAAACAAAGTTAATAATTTTGTTTAAATGTAATAGTTTAAAGAACAGCAAATTGTAATTTCTGACACTAAGTGTTTCCGTTAAAGAAAGAAGTAACATTCTGCAACATAATGAAATAAGTCCTATCAGTTCCTAATGATCTGTATGCATTGTTTAAGCTCTCTTTGCTCATAATTTATTGTATTTAGTTAATTTTTCCCATGTGTTTTTTCTGCGTTTTTGTTTGTTTGTTGAAAATGCACTTTATTTCTACCTATAGATTCATCATCATTTTGTATCATTGACGTAATTTCAAGCCAGTTCAGCGATTCCTTATTCACCTCTGCCAGATCTATGGAAGGCACCTAGGGTAGTTGAGCTCTTGCAAATGATTGCTGCTTCATTGCAAGCTTTATAATAGAGAAAGCATCCCCAGATCTCAGGAGATCTAAGGAGATGGTCTTTGGTTTTACCCATTAGTACTAATATTGATTGATTTTGGTGGCTTAGCAGATGGCAGAGTGTCCGCCTCATGCACAGGTGATCCTGGTTTTTAACCCTTTTTTGGGTCATACCAACGACTCTAAGAATGGTTACGTAAACCAGGGTCACTTTTGTCACATTTGAGATGAATGTATTTTCATCAAGCCTCACTTTTAAGAACACATTTCTTATTGTTTCAAATATATTCTAATATGGTAATGTATAGAATCAGAAATTAGTTCTCAAGAGTGAGACTTGATTAAAATACACCCTTCAAAACAAGTGGCAAAAGTCACCCCGGTTTATGGTACCTTCTGCCTTTTAGCCAGGCGCTCTGCATTCATAGAATAGAATGGATAGGGGGAAAGTTAAACGCACAGAGTTACCAGAGGGCTAGCTGTCTTCTGTAGCTTTCACTTTGTATAATTAATAGAATTGTGGCCTAGGGATACAGAATCAGAGATAGGCAGTCTGCCTTATTTGCAAAATTGGCATGAGATAGACCTGGGGGTGTATTTTGAGAACGATTTTAAGTTAAAATTTATTGTATCTACGTCATATTTACGTCACTAAAATATTACACTGTATTTAAGGAATAGCGATTGGCTAAAATATATTTTATTGGCGTAGATATGACGTAGATAAAATTAATTTAGACTGCAGAATACACCCCCTGTACTTGAACTATTTTGCTTTACTGCATTAAAATACTTATCATTTTGCCTTGTTTCTCAACTTCTCCTGCCTCAGTATCAACCAGGGTGAGGCTCCCCTCGTCCACACAGCAGCCAACCTGTTCAGGAACCGTTGCTATGACTACAGAGACCAGCTCCTGGCGGGCATCATCGTGGCGGGATGGGATAAGGAGAAGGGTGGACAGGTACAAATCATGATAATTATTTGTAAAATAGTTTGTGTTGTAGTTGGTTGGTTGATGGTGATTGATGGTGATGTTGATGATGATGATGACAAAAATGATGCTGACGATTGCGAGGCAACAACGACAATGGTGATTGATGATAGTAGTGGTGGTGGTTTTGTTGATGATGATGATGATGATGATAATAATAATAATACGAACATTTATATAGCGCAGCTACTATAAATATATACTCTACTGCGCTTAAATAATTATTTGATTATTATTACCCATGGTCATGATGATGATGATGATGATGATGATGATGATGGTGGTGGTGGTGGTGGTGGTGGTGGTGGTGGTGGTGGTGGTGGTGGTGGCCGCTGCAGTGGGGGCAGCGGCGATGACAATAAGAGGATGATAATCGCGAAGACCATGGTGATGATGATGCGGATGATGGCAATGGCAAAGACAACAACAATGATAAGTGGTGGTGGTGGTGGTGTGGATGATGACGATGATAACTACGTTGACTTGTATAATGTTGAATATGATTGAAAATACCTTCAAATTATATTGTATTTGTTTCTTTTTGTTCTTTTCCAGGTATATTCAGTGCCTCTTGGTGGGATGTTTGTGAGACAGCCCTGTGCTATCGGAGGATCCGGCAGCACATACATCTACGGCTACGTGGACGCAAACTTCAAGGAAGGCATGAACAAGGAAGAGTGCATGACCTTCGTTGCTAATGGTGAGTTATTGTCAATAATGAAGGCGTTTATTTTGTATTGCCTCCATAAAACAAAAAATTGTACAGAGCCCCTTTTAAAGCTGAAAGGAGCCTCATAAAATTGAAAAGAAGCCTTTGTTAAGATTCATAGCGTTTGATGCAAAACGTTAATGTGAGCTGCACTTGGCTAGTATCTCCAGGGAAGGTTGAGATGGATGTGAGATGATTATGCGGGGTTGATGTCTACCAGTAATGACCAGGTGATAAAACAAGCGCCAAGGGACGAGCATTTGCAATGTGTTATGCACTATTATTATCTATTTTTGTTTTTATTATTATTATTATTAGTATTATCATCATCATTATCATTCACGATGTCTTAATTATCATCATTATTATTATAATTATTATTAAATAATATTATTATCATTACTCTTTCCCCAGCCGTTTCCCTGGCGATGTTCCGCGACGGCTCAAGCGGTGGCATCGTCCGTCTCGCCGCCATCACGGAGGAGGGCGTGGAGAGGAAAACGATTCTGGGCAACGAGCTACCTCGTTTCTACGAAGGGTGATCACTTCTAAAAACCAACTTGTAAATAAATGTGTAGATGTCATAGTGGTCAGTAGCGTAGCTATGTGGGAAGGGTTGGGGCACGGGGGCCACATGTTTCCCCAATAATTGAAAATCTGCGGGGAAAAAATAAGGAATACATAAGGTGTGCCTCGCCCAATAATTGGTGTGCCCCCCCCAATCAGTCCTACCATGCTATGCCACTGATAGTGGGTTTACAGTATCAGTATTGCTCAAAATATAGTAGACATTCTTGTTGCACAATGTCATGCGGTAGTGCATAGGTGTCGATTTGTGAATTAGTTCTTTTGTGGGGGTTGGGGAGGAGGGTGACGTCCTTGTCTCATTCCTCCGATAAAAAGAATCCTGGGGTTCGACAACCATGCGGTAATGATTACATTATTCATTGACCTCTGTTGGAAATGGTGCGGCGATGTCGGCTTTAGGAATGTCTCCTCTATTTTGAGCAATACTGTTTGTTAAGAAGTTTTATGTTATTACACCGATATAAACTAATTTACCCCCATAATAATTTTATTGATACCAACCACTCTGTGCAAAGTTCATGGAGCCACTGCGCATCTAATGTGCTCATGTCGGTGAAAGGGTTTAGAACCCGATATTTGTATTCTGTCTACTGTTAGTAATAAATGAAGATAAAAACTAATTTTGTATCATTGTCATAAGGCCAAGGAGAGTTTAAGTGTAATGGAATGAACATGAAATAAAAAAATACATGTACAGTCAAACCTGTCTATAGTGGCCACCCAAGGAAGACAAGAAATGTGGCCACTGTAGACAGGTGACCTCTATAGACAGGTTCAAATACACTGTTTTTCTCTGCAAGGGATCACTTTGAGTGGCCACTATAGGCAGGTTGGCTGCTATAGACAGGTGGCCGCTAAGACAGGTTTGACTGTATATGCTTTTACTGGCCCAAATTGGTCCTTAACAAATCTTTGAAAATTAGTAAAAAACATAATTATCAATGCTGGATATAACTTCTTTTTCCCCTGTGGCCCAGTCGGGCAAGTAAAATCAAGATTTATCAATTTTAGTAAACAATCAAAACATATCTATTCTGTTTTAAATGGTTGCCCATTTGGATTGATGAAATTTTGTGTCCCCAAGATAATTTTGAGTGACCCTGGGCCATTTTTTTAGCACTGCAAAATAAAAGACATTGACATTTCAGAATTATACAAAACTGGTGAAAAAATGTGAACAGCAGATCTATAGCTATTGCCACCATTTCATTTGTTTTTATTGGTATTTTACTGGCCACAAGGGGGAAAAGGGTCAATATCTAACATTGGTTTGGGTTACATAACAATGAAGAAGACATTGACATTTCAAATGTTAATTGAGTTATATAATAGTCAAACAATATGATCAACGGCTGTATATAACTGTTGCTATTAGTTCATTTAGTTTTGTATCTCTTTGCACAAGCTTGAACTTCAGTTCCGGTGAATCATCACAGATCCCCAATGATTTGACATTCCCTTTGTGATGTAATATGTTATGTAACAATAAATAGTCCTTCAAGTAATTAATGCAACTTGTTAGATGTAAGTAAAACATGTACTTTAGATGCCGAAAATAAAATGTTTTCATTTGAGACTGTACCGTCTTCATGTGTAATGCAAAAAAGATTTTTATTGCATCATTTGTTTATTTGTGATGCTACATGGTGATGTATGTTTTGTGTGCACAGTGGAACCTCCTTATAACGAGCTCTGTCATAACGATTAACCCGATATAGCGAGATCATTTCACAGGTCAAGGTTTTATGTATTTTATTATATTTAAGCCCTGATATATCAAGAAATCTGAAATAACGAGGTCAATTCAATGGTCCAATGGTTTCACGGTATTGTTTGTTTTTGTGTATGTGTGTGTGTGCATGCATGAGTGCATGCATGCATTCAAACGTGTGTGCACGTTCGTATGTGTGTTTGACTTGGATATTTGGTTGTAGACATACTGCATAAATGTTTCTCATTGGATTCCCATACTAGCACACTCATCTTTGTCCCATATTAAACCACACTAGCTTAGTTCCATTCTAAGTATATTTTAGATGATTGGGCTAAATATGCAACAAGATATCCTTTTTGTTTTGAACTAAGGAGCTCTTAAAGGGAACTAGTAACTTTGTTGACATGTGCAAAAAGTGATGAATGGTTGATGCAATGTGTATTGTTGTTATCTGATATGTCCACTGAGTGATGTGTGAAAAATTCAGGTTAAATGGATGTTATTTAAAATTGAATATGCAAAGTGGTATTCACTAACTCATTGCACTGACTTCATACACGGTTATGACTATCCAGTGGATAATTTACATCTCAACACTTCAATCATAAATATTTTTTTTCATTATATGATTTGAGTTTTCTGTCCATGTCGGAGATGGGATTTCCCACCCCCAACAAAAAGTTTGGATAGGGGGGTGGGTGGGTGGGGTGAGCTCTATCCAAAACTTATTTGGATGTTTGGAATTGCTTTAACTTTGCAAGGCCCCTTAAAGGGATCTAGTAACTTTGTTGACATGTGCAAAAAGTGATGAATGGTTTATGCAATGTATAGTGTTGTTATCTCATATGTCCACAGGGTATTGTGTGAAAATTTCAAGTCAAATGGACATTGCATGGCCAAGTAATGAGCGAAAATGCAAAGTGATATTGGGTGATATTCACTAACTCACTGCATTCACTTTGTACAGGAATGAAAAACTCGCCCGGAGTTTTTCTTATCTGAATACTTCAATCGTACATATCTTTGTAACGAAAGGGAAATGTGAAAAACCGAAACCTGTCCCATGATTTTATTGTTAATACGAATACAACAAGTTATGAGGGAACCGCTAGAACGAAAATTTTATTTTGAGGATTTGGACAATGTTACTAAGTCCCTTTAAGTAGCAGGTAAAAAAGGCTTACCCAGATAACAATAGAAACTTTCTAAGAAAGTAGTGTGGTTTTATAAACATGGGCCCTGACATTTGGTTTACATTTGAACATAATTAGTACAAAATAGGCAGGTTACATGCTTGGCTTATATCGGCACAATCATTTTCATTTAATATTTGATTTAAAACAAATCGTGGAAACATCACTTGTTTGCTATGGAAAAAAAAAACTATTTTGTAAACTGTGGAGGCGGGGATAGGCGGGCCCGTAGCCCAGGGGTGTCGATCCTGGGGTGGGGGGGGGGGGGGGGGGGGGGCAGGGGGGGGGGGGGGCGCGGTCGCCCCCCCCCCCCCCCGCCCAATGAAAATATTGTGGGGGGGGGGGGGGGCGAACATATCATTTTGCCCCCCAATAATTCCGGAAAATGAGGAAGAAAAAAATCGAGTGATATAATGCCAAAGAGGTGAAAGGCACATTATTTTATCAATAATTAATCTTCAAAATAGCCGTTTTTTAGTTGAAAAGTACTGTAAATCTCTTTTTGCTGCGCGCTTCGCGCGCATACAGTTTCTCATATTGCAAGTTTCATTTGGGTTGCGGGAACTCACCTTTTGAAATGTGTTGGGCAGCGTAATTTCTCAAAACGCACACCTCAAACGAAGTTTATTGAACCCTCATCCTATAGATAGCACACCGTCACAGAAAATAAAATAATCTCGGTACATACATTGCGCTGAACGCAAATCTAATTGGAATATCATGTCCCCCCACATTTGAAAAAGGAGCAGATTGTCCCCCTCCCTTTGTCATTATGTATGTTTGGTTCCATACCTATATACTTCATATTACGTTAAATTTCTGTCTCAGGTGTGCACCATCGCACAATTTCACGCCCAAAAATTCAAAAGCTCCCTACTGTGGGAGGGGGACACCCCCTCCCACACCCTCCCCCGCTCGGTCGCTTCGCTTCATCACAATGTCTCCCCTACACTTTTGAGAAATTGTTGACGCCCTTGCTTAGTTTCATGGGAGCCCAATGCCCTAGACTATATCGATGGCTCTATAGTATACATGATCACGTGGATCCATCTCATGCAAGGCTCCGTCTTTTCCTCGCTATGCCCTTTAAAATTACGTTATGAGTAGGTTCACTATTTTATTCAATTTTAACACCCATGCTAGGAGCAAATATCTGAGATCTAAAAGCTTCCGGGGGGCTCCGCCCCCTGGACCCCCATTATTGTCCCCAAATGTGGGTGCCCCCCAAAGTCGGGTCTTCGAGCCATCAAGACACTTTCAATGAGCGCATAATAAAACTTTCGGGCATGCCAATGTGGGGCTTTTAGCTCTCTCAGTGGTCACTCTGGAAAAATGTTCAAATTTCGCCCCCCAATCTCAAAAACGGATCGACACCCCTGCCGTAGCCAGGGGGGGGGGGGGGGGTGGGGGGGGGGAGGGGATGCGCATGCACCTCATTCAGAAAGGTGTACCTTTTATCAGTCTCGGTCCACTTTGTATCGGCCTCAAACATCTTTACCAGTGGTCTCGGGGGCAACGACCCCCCCCCCCCCCCACCCCCACCCCTTTCTTACACAACTCAACCAGTGGTCTCGGTCTCGTCCACGTTTGGTATCGGTCCCGTTTTTGTAACTTAAGCATCCCCCCCCCCCCCCCCCTTGAAAAATCCTGGCTACGGGCCTGAGGTATCAAGTTCAATAAGAGTTCACTAAATAAAATGAATCACGAGGATACTATATACATCCATTTGGTGACATTTGAAAGCTCACAGGGATAAAGAGGATAAAGGCCTCAAATGATAGAAGCAAAAAACAACAACAATATTGCTCTGTTTAGTATGAAACTAAGGTCTTTATATCCGCTTGCTTTTAGAATCCATGTGTCATTGATTTTGTATTCATCTTGAAAGTTGAAACAAAATCACCCTGTTACAGCACAAATCTGATTGAATCACTCTGTTCATTTTGGTTCGAGATCATCTAGTACAAAACATGAAATATGTGGTCTGTCGTCAGTCGCCAAAAATTTCGGCCACGACCACTTGTTAAGTAGTGTTCTCGGGGGCCGAGACCATTGGTTATGATGGTCGAGACCGCTAAAAAGTGGACTCGAGACCCCTCTAAAAAGTGGTAAAGGGGGGGGGGGGGGGGGGGTTGAACATCCCCTTTGGACCCTTTGGAACAGTCATTTTTTTTCGTCAAAGGAGGGTTCAACCCCCCCCCCCCCCAATCCCCCCCCCCCCCCCCCCCCCGGGTACGCCTATGATCTCAGTAGCAGAAAGAAATATTATGAAGAAAGAACAAAGCTTTGGATGTTTTACAAAGATTCTAAGTTGGACTAATGCATGCATGGTATGCCATTTGTAGCCTTGGAATAAAAACAATTGTGAGCAAAGGTGTAAATATTTGAGACTTCTTAGAAATTGTACATCAAGAACATGAAATCTCCTTCATAATACAATATATTGATGATTTTTAATCCAATTTTTATGCTGTTTAAAACAAATATATTTTACAAATCTTACATAGCAACTATACAGTATAACAGTTTTTTTTAAATAATATTAGTTGGACTTACGACTTTTCATAAGACCTCCAACTTGTAATCTTTGTGAAACACACCCAGGTTTTATACATTTGAAAGTGGAGGGGATTGTCCCCCTCCCCCCCCCCCCCCCCCCCCCCCACTTTTTCATAAATGTATACATTATGTATGTGTGATTCCATAACGTGCACTCCATATTATATGAAAGTTCTGTCTCAGGTAATTCATGCAATACGTATTCACCAAATCGCACAATTTCAAACAAAAACATGCAAAAGATCCCTACAGTGGTAGGGGGACACACCCTCCCCCGCTCGGTCGCTTTGCTCCCTCTCAATGTGCCCCCCTCCCTTTTGAGAGGCTGTTGACAGTTTAGGTTTAAAGATGAGGTATCAAACCGGTTTGCATTTCTTTCTTAGTGTTGCACTCATCTATATAGAACGATTAATGAAGGTAATTTAGTTTGTCGATTTTCTTTTTAATCGGAAAGCACATGATTGACAGGCCATGGTTTGTACAAACGTCCTACAAACCTCCTTTGTGAATACGGGCCTATGTTTGAACACTGGCGTACTGGTGGGGGGGGGGGGGGGGCTTGGGGGCTGTTGCCCCCCCCCCCCCCCCAAAAAAAAAAAAAAAAAAAAAGAAAAAATTCTATTTCATGTCAAGTCAAATTTCCTTCCTAGGTATGCACCAGATTGCATAATTTCAAGTAAAAAATGCGAAAGCTCCCATAAATTCACCCCCTCTCGGTTGCTTCGCTCCCTCGGGAATCGGTCTTGTCTAATCCATGGGCGTAGATCTGTCATTGATACCCATTCAACAGGGGGGGGGGGGGGGTGATCTATTCATTCACCCCCCCCCCCCCCCTGATGAATAGGTATTACGTCTCTACGCCCATGGTCTAATATTCTTGTTGTAGATCATACATGGCACAATTTGTGCAACGGTTGAACTGTGTATGTCACTGCGAACATTTTGGGGGTGCATATTTTATAATTATGTTTTCTTAATGAAAATAACTAAACCTTTTCCGAGTCGGTAGAAACATGACACATTTACCTACATTGTAGTACACGGCGTCAATTCCGAATTTCCTTCCTAGGTATGCACCAAATAATGCACAATTCAAGTCCAAAAAATTCAAAAGCTCCCTACCGTGGCGTGGGAGCGGGGACACCCCCTCCCACACCCTCTCCCTCAGCCGCTTAGTTCATTCTGGCTTGCTCGCTTCGCTCCTCGCAAGGTCTCACACTCACCACCGTGCTCAAAGTTGGCGAACCTGTCATTATGCTATACCTGGTGGTGATGGGGATCTTTCTACCCCCCCCCCCCCCCCCCCCCCGCAAAAAAAAGAAAAGTTTGGGCTCATTACGCCATATAGTACATGTCGTCAAGTCCAAATTTCCTTCTTAGGTATGCACCAGATTGCACATTTCAAAGTCGAAAAATGCAAAAGCTCCCTACCGTGGGAGGGGGGACATCCCCTTCCACACCCTCCCCCCATGCGTCCAAAAGAGAGTAATTTGGCGGAGTTTGTTTACATATCGAAATTTCGGAAAAAAGGGCACTTGTATGTAACCAACCGGGTTTTAATATCTCACTCATCCAGAACTAATAAGGCGCCAAAAAGACGGTAATATGGCGATGTCTTTAAATCGGAACAGAAGACTTAAAAGGGCACACAATATTTAGGTTTGAAGATGATGTAACTCACCGGTTTATTTATTTGCTTAATGTTTCACTCATCCGGAACCATAAATGCGTCCGAAAGAGGGTAATTTGGCGGGTTTTTTTACAAATCGAAATCTCATAAATAAAAGGGCACATAATAATAGACAGACGGTTTGAAGATGATAGATTACGGTTTTTATATCTTTCTTAGTGTTGCACTCATCCAGAACAATTAATGCGCCTAACAAGAAGGTAATTCAGTTTGTCGATTTTAATTTTAATCGAAAAGCACATGATAGACAGTATAGGTAGGTTTGGAGATGATGTAACAAACCGGGTTTATCACTTTCTTAGTACATTGTATTTCACCAATCCGGAACAATTAATGCGCCAAAACGAAGGTAATTTGGCGTTGTTTTTAAATCGAAATATATAGGTTTGAAGATGATGCATAACACACCGGATTTATTACTTTATTCCTAATTCACTCATCCGGAACAATTAATGCGCCAAAACGAAAGTATTTGGCAATGTTTTAAATCGAAATAGCAGACTTAAAAGTGCACATAATAAAAAGTTTATAGGTTTGAAGGTAACACACCGGTTTATTCCGTTTCACCCATCCGGAACCATTAATGCGCCCGTAAGAAGGTAATTTGGCGATGTTTGCAAATCGAAATCGCAGAAATAAAAGGGCACAAAATAGGCAGAAGATTTGAAGATGATGTAACATTACGGTTTTATTATTTTCTTTGTGTTTCACTCATCCAGAACAATACAGGACCAAAAAGGGGGACATTATATTTGTGCCGATTTTTCTTTTAATACGTAATCGGAATTTCAGAAATGTGAGGGCAGTACACACACAACCTAAATTGGTAGGCAGGACTAACAAGAAGCTAGTCCAGATGGTGTCCTACTGGACTAGTGTTATCCTAGTAATGCTAGCCAGACTTGCATATTGGACTAACGTAAAGTTAGTAATGACTACTGGACTAGGTAAGCCTATGCAAGTAATGACTGCTGGACTTGCGTAAACCTAGTCATGAAGTTAGTTAACACAGTTGGACTATGAAAAACCAAGCTAGTAATGAGTGATGGACTAGCATAAAGCTAGTCATCAAATTAGTACTGATTGCTGGACTAGTTATGGATAAGATATTCAAGAGTGCTGGACTAGCGTAAAGCTAGTCATGTCTGCTGAACTAGGTTACCAAGTTTGGATTTCCATGCTAGTCATGACCACTGGACTAGCAAGAAACTAGTAATGGATGCTGGACTATGCTGAATAAAGCTAGTTATTGCTGCTTGACTAGGAAACGACTAGCTTAAAGCTAGTGTAGATGGTGCCCAGCTGGACTAACATAGAGCTAGTACAAGCAGCTAGACTAATGTTACGCTAGTCTGGCTGTCTTAACTAGCTTGCATCAAACCTAGTCCAGCATGTGTGACAAGCGTTAAGCTAGTCAAATTCTCGCAGGTAAATCTGAAATGAAATTACATGCAGAGAATGTAATACTCTGAAAAATCTATTAAAGAAACGGAAGAATTAATATCAGGTAAATCTCAAATTTTTATTCATCCAGCGAATGCAGTTAATAAAGTTGGCACCTTGAATATTACAAATAAAAATTACATAATTGAAAACATAAATTTAATTCCAGCATTGAATAAACAGGGATGAACACTTAATGCACAAGTGTGAAACAAATCGGAAATGGAGCACACTATTATCATTGGACATGCAGACAGAAAATGATCACATACTGTAGTCTCTTTGTGAATTTTGTTATATAGGAGAAACAATTATTACTGTATTCATAGCAAATGATACAATTCCCAGCTATTAGTGACATGAATGTCACAATTTCAAGATAAAACATCAATTCACGGTATAACGAGAGCTTTTGGTTTAATAAACTGTTATTAGTTTTATAATGTGGATAAATACAAAATAAAACTATAAAAGCATGGTTTTCACCAACAATTGAAGAAATTAGCATTGCTGTCAGGACTTTTTTTTCTTCATTATGTCTGAATTTTCATGTTATCATTGTGGCTAAACAAAGTTAATACAATGATAGAACTTTCATTAAACTTTGGTGAATACAGTTACAGAACACATTTGTTCGGGGAAATACCAGTTGTCCTATAATAAGGTTGTTTTCAGGGCAGCTTGAAGTTTCAAAAAGTCCTGTCTGCAACATTCCCAATAGCTCAGAATTGCAATTATACAAATATTTTCAAGTGAGACTGTCTGGAGAAGAAATATCTGAATGACGACATAATATACAGACTTATTTCAAATTACTGATGGAAATGCCTAATGTCACAGTACAAACATTTCAAAGTCACTTTAATACACCGTTGCAAAGACCAGATTCTAAGCTTAGTACATCTCATAAATGGAATTGAATGGTAGCATAAGTATACAACAATTCAAGTCATGATACACAAGAAAGTTTCTTGCACAATATTACGAAATACTATCACACTAAACCATATCAGGATCTGTTGGATCATTTGGGTCACCAAATGGCTTTGCTAAACGCAGTAGAAATATCCATATAATTAATTATCTTAAGATGAATATTTAATCAAATAGTGTGGCAGAACCATGGCCTTAATCCATGAGTTAGATATTAATTAGAATAGCCAAATGGTTGAATAGCACCTTAAAATGGGGCAGTTGCTATGGTGAACTCGGGGAACTGACTGTCCAAGAAAGTCCTTCAGTCTTGTGTGAGTTCGGTAGCGGGTTGTAGTTCATGCGCGACACTGACGATCATCGTCAACGACGGGGTCGAGCACGAGTTTGTGACGGTCGATGACCAAGTAGCCGATGAGTGCTGCGAAGAGTACGTTGAAGTACGACAACGTGGTACGACGAACGCTCACGAGGATCGCGTGAAGTACGAGTCCACGATGAGTACGAGGTACACGAAGTACCCGAGGAGTACGAAGTGCAAGTCGATGACGAATACGATGGCCCAACTTGTCCAGTAAATGCTGAGATGACAGAAAGTTGAGGGGAAATGGAGGCTTCTCCTGGCCTGTACTGCCTGAAGTTGCCACTGGAAAATGGCTGGAAAAGCTGTCCTGCCTGCGCTGCATAACATGCATAAAGCGTGTGCCTCATCCTTGGTGCCTCCAATTACACCACAACATCACACTTAGTGCACAACCTGCTCCTAGGAAAGCATAGTATCCTGTTGTATCCTGTTGTAAACTCAGTATCCTGTTGTATTGCAGCACGACCTCGTTGGCAAAACGGACTTGGCAGCTCTGCTCTGGAAAATGGCCCAGGTTCACCTTTCACATGCGTAGTGACTGATTGGGATTTACTTCTACCTGCAATCATAGAATGAATAAAAATAAAAATCAAGGAATATCAGTACATTAAAGAGGTAGTTCAGTTTTGGTAGCACAGCACAATTTTTGTTGTGAGGTAATGAAAAACTGAGTGTCGAATTTTAAAGAACATGCAATTTTAATGGCAAAATACACTTTATTTGGTCAAAATCGGTTCAGAAATGGATAAAATATCCGATGGTAATAAATTTGGGCCCCACATTTATTCAATGATATTTTTTTTAATAAAAAAAATGCTTAAACTTGTTCAAACATTTTCAAAAGCGGTTTAAAATAGTTATCTGTTATGCATAATTTTGTTGTATGAAAGTGGTTGAAACTAATACCATTTTAGAGAGCACCCTCTTGTGTTTTCATGGCTCTTTTTGAATGATAACGGGCTATTTACTTAGTCGTTTGTAATACGTTTCGAGCATGGTGGACTTATAACTATTAGTTTGTTATGTTACTGTGCAGGTTTGCGTTTATCCTTACCCAAAACGGTACTACCCCTTAAAATATATGAATTCATATAAATATCGATTAATAATAATTAACTAAACAGAAAATGATTCTACAGGATATTCTATATTGACCACAGTTATACATGTGTGGCATTTATCAGAAATGTGTAATTAATCAAACAATTAAAGAAGTAAGAAAATAATGATAGCTCATACAAATAATGATGAGAATACAAATGAACATTTTAAAAAGGAGATCAATCCAGTGAAATAAAGGTAAAGCAAAACATTAATAAAGAACACCTAGTATGTAAGATAAGAAAAAACAATAATTATGTAAATATACTAACCTCATGAATCAGATAAGACGTTGAGGCACGATTCCTTCTCTAGTTCGAGTTGATCAGCATGATGACTGCCGCTTATCCAGTCTCTTGAGGGTGAACACTTTTTGACGCAGGAAGGCGAGACATCTCGTCCCGTTTCGGTGTGGAATGAAGAATGCCACTGAAGGGGTCATCTGACAAATAAAAAGAATATTATGTATATAAGTAAACTGGATTGGAAACAATATAAAATACAGACACATTTATAAATAAATGAAAGCATTGCAATATTGCTTGTTCTTGATTTTAAAAAAAATGTTGCTGTGGGGAAAAACATTAAGAACATTTTTTGTATAAATAAGAAAAACAAGAAAGAAAAATACTACTAACCTGATGATGAAAAAGATGATGGCACGACAATGAGGAGTGGAGCGTCCAGTCATTGAAAGGTCACTTGTTCCAACAGGAGGGTCACTGTAACTTTCATCAATCCTTTATTGAAAGAAAGAAGTAAAAATAATACAACTTCTTTCTTTTTCAGTTTTGATTTGATTTGATTTGTAAATATTATCCGATTGAGTTGGTTATCCTTGAAGCTCTGTATATATAAGTTTGTACAGATAATGTTACTGATAATGATATTTTAATTAAACAAATAACAAAGGGGAAATCTAAAAAAATAAATTTAGCATAAAATAGGGGGAAATAATATTCAACTAGTCCCTCCCCTCCATTTTTGATCA
Organism: Echinarachnius parma; assembly: GCA_037951105.1. Classification (NCBI taxonomy): domain Eukaryota; kingdom Metazoa; phylum Echinodermata; class Echinoidea; order Clypeasteroida; family Echinarachniidae; genus Echinarachnius; species Echinarachnius parma. Next base: position 12,899 of record JBAMJV010006370.1, on the reverse strand, counting down.
ATTTAAACACCCCCACAATCACAAATGGTATCGTCCGCTAAAAATAGACCGACCGCATAAGTAGGTACATAATGGACTGTTCCATATCATTGTAGGAGTGTTTATAATATGCTTGCACCCAGACGTTCACTGATGAGTTGTAAATGAATTATGTATGCCTCTTATTATAGAAGCTTCAACATTAAACTAATATTTCAAAATGTACACGACCCTGAATTCACAATCAACTCACAATCACACAAAATGATTTCACACTGCATAAGTCCAAAGGTCAAAGCAGCCGCAAAAAATAGGACAAGGTCACGACAGAGCTAAGTGCCCCTATACTGTACTGTACTGTACGTACGTAAGTACAGAGGCAGTGTACAATGCATGGCATCGATATCGTTCGATAATACATTTTGTCTAAAAAGCCTAAGAAAATCTCCAGAACTCCCCACACAAAACTACATATTACTAGTATAGAAACTTAAACTTCACATAATAATGTACCAAAGACATGTGCGATTCATATACTATATAGTCTTACCTTCAGATTGTCCAAATGCAGGTCAAAATCAACCGAATTGTCGTAACTTTTGTTGAACCTCTAGCTCTGGTATGAGCATATTTTGTTGGAGTACGAGCAAAGATCCTACATAGACGAGCTAGCTATGTACGTACACATTATGTACGTAGGATCTTTGATTATTTATAGCTCTTGAGGTTACAGTTGAAACCCGTCACAATTTAGTTTATGATAAATTCTCCACTTTGACTGTACTAGCTTAAGCTAGTTCCTGTACTAGCTTAAGCTAGTTCCTGTACTAGCTTAAGCTAGTTCCTGTACTAGCTTAAGCTAGTTCCTGTACTAGCTTAAGCTAGTTCATCCACATGCTATGTTCTTGGCGTTTTACTGCAAACTAGTACAGCATACAATAGCATGCTAGTCAGGATTGATTTACTAGCTTTGGGTTAGTAAACCTCGCCCTGATATAATCCAGTAGAGCATTACTAGCCACATTGCCGCATTTTACTAACATCATGTTCGTAAAGCAATTTTTACTAACTTGCTCTACTAGGTTAATGCTAGTCAGGCTAGAAATTGACCCGTTTAGGTTGTGTGTGTAGGATTTAAGATGATTTAGCAAACAGGGTTTATTACGTCGTGGTTTGTATAATCTTTGTACTCAACTGATATATTAAATTTTCTTTTGCGATATATAAATAATTGTTATTGTGTACATTTGGCGTTCATTCAAATTAAATATTTAGGCAAATAATACCAATCATTCATGATAAATTAAATCATATCATTACAATACAATTCAACAAGTATTTTACTGTATCGATAACAGGTGCCGGAAATTTCCTTCATGTTCTATTTGGCGTGTATATGGTGACACATTTGTTTCCTAGGGGGGGGGGGGGGGGGGGGTGAGGTATTCCGCGCAATATCATCGACCCCCCCCCCCTCCCCCCCCCCCCCCCACCCACCCCCCCCCCCCCACCGCGTCCACATCCCCCTCCCCCAATTCCCCCTAAAAAGCAAAAACAAATGTTTTATGTTTTTCCCAAATTTGAGGTGCCCTTTGCCCAATAATGACATGTTTTGGCAACATTTATTTGCCCGAATAATTATTACAAAAGTCAAGACTCGCGGAGTGGGGGTGTACTCCCCCGTGCCCTCCCCCCCCCCCCCCCCCCAACGAAAAATTCATACTTCCATAATTATTACAAATGGTCAACAAATATCGGCCAAGAAACATTAAATTTGAAAGGTGATATAATAATTTTAGAAAAAGATCATGAGTAATGCTCCTGGGTAATTTTGAATGTTCGGGCCAAATAAGGATAATTTATGAGGTAAGAACGATATCTTTAGACCATCGTAACGGATGAGGACCCTTTTGTTTGTTTGCTTGTAGGGTGAAAACCAATGCCCCCTCATGAAATCATGAAATATCCCCCCCCCCCACCCCTCCCCGATATCGGGGGAAAATACAGAAGTCCCTTCACAAAACATTTCGTAACACCCATGGTGTTATTCAAAGCTCTGTAAATATTTGGATTGTCCCTAAAAGTAAAACCTTCAAGCCGTCAAGGGAAACGGAGAGAAAAGAAAATCCGCCGAAGAGAACAACGCCCAACTATTGATCCTTAGTGTCCTTAGCATGACCCCTAATGTTACATCACTATTTTAATATCACTCATTAATGGGTATAATCGGGATAAGCGGGACTAGCACCTTTGTTGTCATGTATTCTTCTGGACTTCTCCAAGGCCTTTGACACCATCGACCACGAAATCCTTCTGTACAAATTGAATCATTATGGTATACGTGGGCGGGGCGACTTTTGACTTTTATTTTATTTGCTGATAACTCGACTGTCTTGTTTTCTCACAAAGATCCAAACATACTTGTTGGAAATATTAATAATGAATTAATTCACTTAAATAATTGGATTCAAGCTAACAAGCTATCTTTGAATTTGCAAAAAACACATTATATGTTATTTAGTAATTCTTTAGATAACCTTCCTGGTCAAACTCCTATAGATCGTGTACACTCAGCAAAATTCTTGGGGCTCTTTATTGATGATCACTTAAATTGGAATACTCATCTTACTAATTTGAATAAACTTATTTCAAGAAATGCAGGGATTATTTATAAATTAAAACAAATTTTTCCAATTAAAATATTATTAATGTTGTACTCAACAATAATATTACCCTATTTAAATGATGGAATATTTGCATGGGGAAGCTCAGCCAGGATAAATATTGATAAAATATTAAGAACTCAGAAGAGAATTTTAAGAAGCATATATGGTTGTAATTTACGTACCCACACCGATCCTTTTTAAAAAAAAGTAATATTCTTAAAATTGATGACTTATATTTAATGAACTTAGGAGCTTTGATGCATAAAATTAATAATTGTGATTTGCCTGACGTTTTAGAGTCTTTATTTAAGAAAAATAAAGAAATACATAAATACTCAACTAGACAAAGTGACATGTATATACCATATACCAAAAACTAGACTACGAATATTGCAAAATACTTTCATTTATAATGGCCCCAAACTTTGGAATTCTTTAAATATTGAATTACAACAAACTCCTGGATTTCACACATTTAAACGTAAGTTGAAATACAAATTACTTTCACAGTACTCTGGTGACAGCACAAGTCAATAGTAGTAACATATACTGCTTGGCATGGTTGATGAACAGGTATATATATTTATTTTTTTTGGTCTCGTCTTCACTTCCACTTTTGTTATGTTTCTCTCGCAGCTGCTGGTATCCCCATAATTCCTGTATAATACTGTCTTTATGACGGTCTTGTCGGTGTTCTTCTCTTTTCTTTGCCTTCTGTTGTGTGTTGGTGTGTGCACGCACGCTTGTCCAGGTGTACTTGCGTGCGTGGAGTGAATGAGTACACATGTATTTGTGTGCATGTGTGCTGATTTCTTTTCTGAGGACCTACCCCCACAAGCATCTGCTTTTATGTAGGTTCCCCAACATATGTTTTTTCCTTTACAAAATTTCAAATATAAACAAGAGTACTCTAAATTGGTTTATAAGTACTTTCTGTATACTCTGAATTCTATAACTTCAATTATTATGTTAATTTCATTTTGTATACATAAGATGTTCATATTACTATGTTGTTTGATTTGTATGTTACGAATATAATTTGTGGAAATCTTAATAAATGAAATGAAATGAAATGAAATGTGGAAAAACTGACCAAGGGTCACGATTTTTTTTGTTGGAAAACCAAAACCGGTTCCATGCTTTTTTGGTAATACAATTACAACGAGTTGTGTGAGAACCGCTAGAGTTCTAAGTGAATTTTGTGGATTTTGACAATGTTACTAGAGGGCAATTCCACGGTAACGGAAGGACATTCAGACACAATTTTGGAACTTAAATCAAATAATTCCAGGATCCTGCTTTTGATTTTTTAAATTCTAAATGGCATGTCTTTGATCCTTGTTGGGCCACCTTTGATTTCCACTATTTCTAAAATTTTGACCGCATTATGTAAATTAGATATGGACACTAATGAGGCCGGTAACGGAAGGACGCCAAAATGGACATGGATTTTCAAGTTTTTTAGTTATGACCCAATCTCTGTGAAGTTACGAGGTGTATCATGTTAAGTTGGCTACTAGTCCATTTCCTTATGTTCACAGAGTATAACACCACCTTTTAAGAAAAATATTTGGTATATTAATTATGAGAAATTAATTACTTCAGTGTTCGGTAACGGAAGGACGGTAACGGAAGGACCTCTGAAAAGTCTATACGAATTGTACAATAAAATTAATTTTGAAATTTAAAGACCATTTATGAGAAGGAAACATCTCTTTTGTGGTCTAAAATGAGTTTGTATCATAGATAACATATGGACATCACAAGCATTTACATTTCTATTTTTTTCTTACTATAGTTCATGCTCCAATGGCTCTTATTCATGGTCAATCCATGGTAACGGAAGGACACTCAGACACAAATTGTCAACTTTAAGAAATACATTTTTAAATACTTGTGTTGTTAGAACAGTCTATTTTGATAACAATACTTCCAAAACATACAGTTTTAAAGTCCCATCATTTTTTAATATTTTTATCTCCGCACATTATTGAATATGCATACAAATGAGGTCGGTAACGGAAGGACACCAAAATGGACAAGGTTTTGTTATCAAATCAGTTTTAACTAAAACTCTGTGATATTAAATAATACAAAATATTTTAAGGGTACACATTTCATTCTCTGAAGTGTTAAGAAGAATTTACTTGTCCTTTGATTAAAATTTGTCCGCAGATATTTGAGTTATTTCACACAAAGCGGACCAATGTTCGGTAACGGAAGGACATATTGCACTATAATATATGATATGACACAGTATGGTCATTCCATGTCAAATCACCTTTAAAAAAAGTGAACATTTTCATCGCAGCCCCCTTCAAATTTGCTATTATTTGGTATGTATGATATTTCAACCTTTAAAAGCGCAAATATTTAAGTTTTAGCCCAATCCGCTCAATGGTTTTGGCGCTATGGTCGATTCTTATGGGGGAGTTTTGTAAAAAATGGGCGTGGGCACCATTTTTCAAATGGCCATTGTCCATTAACCGTTGGGTCAATTTATTTTGTAATGGTGTCATTGGACTGGGGATGTTATGTGCAATCCATTTATGCCATTTGTGTTCATGCATGAGCGAGTTTGGATACGATAACCTTTGACCTTAGATTTTGACCTTCCGTTTTACCTCGTGGATCAAATAATTTTGAGAATTGTTTTGGCTTAAATCTTGGCTTGATATAAGAATTGGAGATATATTATTTCTTGTTTTTTCTACAGCCTTGTTTTTAGTTTGCAAATTTCATGTAAAATTTAATTATTTTAGACCTACACCCATGTCCAAGAATTCTATAGGGGTGTATTGTATACAAAAAGACCTATTCAAAGTCATGATCAGAGCCTATTCACACACTGGCTCACCACAGTTAAATAGACCTACTAATCCCCATACAATAGAAATCCAGACAAATGGCATCATGGTACAAGGGCCCTGTTGCAGAAAGAGATAAAATCAATTGTGAGCCAGATCAAATGTTCTAAATGCACAAATCTGATTGGTTGCAACACAGAAAATTACTAGTCTGACCACGCTACGCCACTGATAGCTGGCCATTGCAGGTATTGTCTCATTATTTGGGTTTTCATATATGAGAGACCAATTTTTGAACATAAATTTTGTCATAATATGTAATATGAGGTACCTTGTCCATCTGTTACCATGTGTATAGTAACGGAAGGACATTTTCTTTTGTTATTTATTAATTAACGAATAAACACTGAGTAACATAATTGTTAGCAATGGGAAGGCCTACTTGAACTTGCTTTGCACTGAAGATTGGTCTGCTCTCTAACAACTATGTGAGCCACAAAATTAAAAATATTGATTTTTCGGTAACGGAAGGACATTTTCATAGGCTGAAAATAAGAAGTCATTGAAGCTTAACAAATCAAATAAATCATACAAATTTACTATTTTACGAAATTGTCATATCTCAGGAGTCAGAATAATGGTTTTTAGGCTTAACTGGGGAAATATAAAACAAACACAGGATCAAAACACTTTTTCACAAAAATGTCAAATTTGTGGGGTTCAATTATGGTTATAAAGTTATTATAAAAAAACAACTAAAATTATGTAAAACTAAAATTTTCTCATTGAATTCCAAAAATATAGACTTTAAGCTTTGATTTGATACCAAATTTGTATCATAAAAATGCTTGTAAAATTTTTGGTCAAATGTCCACTTTGGCGTGGAATTGCCCTAGATCCCTCTAAACGCTCTATAAGACCTCCTTTAATTTCCGTAAAAGACTATTTGCATTCCGTGAAATCCATATAATCCTCATAGATCGATTATTCACGCACATTATCTTATATTATTATTATACGGGTGAGTTAATGGGATAAAGAAGGCTGTCTCGGTACAAGGGAAATCTTTGCCTGACTTATAATTGATCCATAGACATACTAGTACGTCTATGGTTGATCTGACTCGATGTCTGATGGGAACCACACCCAAATATAATGTCCTAATAAATGAAAGAAAACAGTTTTTACTAGCCCATTCCACCAACTATAAGTTCAGAAAAAAGGTTTTCAGATAAATGTAATGTAATGTGTTCATACAAAAGTATGTGATCATGGGTATAATCATGTACAGTATGTATCATGGGAGTGTCGTGGTATATTGGTTCGGGCCTTCGTCTTTCAATACGAGGGTCGTGGGTTCGATTCCCAACCGCGGCACGTGTGTCCTTCAGCAAGACACTCCCCATTTGCTGCTCTCAACCCAGGTGTAGTAAATTATGGGTACATGGCAGGAATGTATTCCTTGAAATGCTTGATGCGCGTGTTTGCCACGCTTGCAGCTCGGCTACAGCCAGGGTAATAATACAGGGTGGCCCCCAAAAACGGAACGGGGCACTTCCCAAAATATAGTAACAAAATGATTATGTCCATCGGATAAGGTGTCTTTTTCATACGATAGTTTTAGGGCGCTGTAAGTGACACCATGTCAGGTTCACATTTTGGTCAATTTGTACCAAGTCAGTGCCTGATAAATCGGACTTACTGCTCGTCATAGTATTGAACAACTATGCCCATTCTCTCGGCACACAGATGAATGTACACTAACAATGGCGCGCGTATTGTTCGTTGTTCGAATCGATGCTATGACGGGCAGTAAGTGCGATTTATCAGACACTGACTTGGTAAAAATTGACAAAAATGGGAACATGACATGGTGTCACTCACAGCGCTCTAACACAAAAACTAAACGACCAAAATTGCTGTTCTTGGTATCGTTCTTCATTGGAAAAGACACCCTATCCGATGGACATAATCATTTTGTTACTATATTTTGGGAAGTGCCCCGTTCCGTTTTTTTTTTGGGGGGGGGGGGCGGGCACCCTGTATTCTGTACAGTATAATGCGCCTCGGAATAGAATGTCTAGATTGATGGTGCAATATAAATGCTTGTCTTATTATTATTATTATCATAATTTTATGCAGAAGAAGACTGGAACTATAGGAACTTATATGACAAATGAACTACATTAGTCTGTTCTGCAGACCCATGAATGTTTGTTAGCAGTATAGTTATGGTTATATTATAGAAACAAATTGGAGACACGCAATTATTCCTATAGTTGCTCGTGGAATAGATTACTACAAGTGATTTCTACAATTGTATACATCAAATGATTATTTACGGGTGTTGGTTCCCTTCATTTAAGCCAAATCGCACACCACTCGATCAGAGAATGCAGTGCTACCAAGGGAGTAGAGAGTGCACGTCACGTGCGAAGCGAATACCGATGAAAAAAATTCAACTTAGGCTGGACTAAGTTCATTACGTTGGACTAACTAATCCACACTTTAGCCCAAACATCAGTTTAGTTAAACCGGCAAACTTATCACTTTAGGCTGGCTTAAAGTCATATACAGGCCTACCAGAATACGACATTTTAGTCCGGACTAAAGTTATATACTTAGTCGGGGGTTAGTCGACACTTAGCAGTTTAGGCTGGCTTATTTTAGTAGAATACCAGCCTATGGGGTTAACAAAAACGTTGATTCTTGCATGGGGACTAATGTATGTGCATTGTATGTTCATCTGTAATTCTGTTTACTAACATGCTTGATTTAAGCATGTTTAAACATTGTCCACACCGTTGCACTTTTGAAAGCACTTCAAACAACTCAAACTCATCGAAATCGGTTAGAACACTTTCTCCGAAATCTTCAAGGCCCGTTTGACACAGACTGCGCCGTGCCTCCCAGCCCGCCTCCCTCTCACCCCCATTTCCCCATCCTTCAAAAAACCGAAGAAAGTATAAAATCCATTTCGCAAATAATCATAATGCGTCTGTAAATGAAAACAAAATAACCAACGTACATGTTCTAAAAGCCAGTTGTGAGGAGGGTCGGGTTCATGCTTATACGATATCGTAAACATAACATTTTTTTTAATTTAATTGTTTTATTGTGTATTGTTGAAATATATAGTTAACGGGGATTATTGTAGTTAGCACTACAGACTAAAGACATTCAATAACATTCAATAATCCAAGTCACCCCCGTTGCCCCCCCCCCCACCCCCTCCCCGATATCGGGGGGGGGGGGGGGGGGAATACAGAAGTCCCTTCACAAAACATTTCGTAACACCCATGGTGTTATTAAAGCTCTGTAAATATCTGCATTGTCCCTATAAAACCTTCAAGGGGAACGGAGAGAAAAGAAAATCCGCCGAAGAGAACAACGCCCAACTATTTATCATACATGTCCTTAGCATGACACCTAATCGTTACATCACCATTTTAATATCACTCATTAATGTGTATTATATCCCTCATAAGATCGTTTTACCATTGTATTTGACAAATGATAGTTTTGGACAACACGCGCAATCCCCGCGCAATCATGTGACCGGGCTGTTAGCAAAAAATTAACACTAAAAGTTCGTTACGCGTTCGTCCCATAGATCATGTGTTTAAGCAAAATGCACACGCGATCAAATTTGTGCAGTACTCTATGGCGCACACGTTCTAGTCACGTGATTGACATTACTGGTAAAAACTAACACCCTGGGAAGAAGAACGCCAAGACAGCCAATAAGCACATCCGTGGGAGCGCTAGCACGCATTCATCGCGTATGTGCGCAACTGCCAGCGCGTTGGTGCGCACTCAGTTTTGCGTCTTTGTGATTGTGTGCGCAAAATAACAATGACTTTAAGCGTATTAGATGCGCCGTGGTTCTGGAGGCTCATACTGGCTTCATTAATGTCGATTGATTTTTATATCAAAATTTACAAGCGATTTTATGAAATATTCAGAGATTATCACTTATTTTGCTATAAGCTGAACACAATCACTGATATTGATGAGTGATATAAAACAACTAACGAATGTGCTTGATTGTGATAGGCAATCTATTACCTCGGTGGGCTCAAAATGACTATTACCCTCAGCTACGCTTCGGGTAATAATCATTTTGAGCCCACCTCGGTAATAGATTTGACTATCATAAGAAGCCCATTCGTTAGTTGTATATAATCGGGATAAGCGGGAACAGATCTTAAAGGGATCTAGCACCTTTGTTGTCATGTGGAAAAAACCGACCAAGAGTCAATAACATGTGTATTTCTGTGAGCTGATAAGTTCATTGAGTGCATGATGTCTGAAAAGTCCATGGTCAATGAATGTCATATGACTGAGTAATCAGCGATAATGCAAAGTGATATTCACTATTACCAAAGACACTACAAGGGGAAGACTGGACACTTCGGGGATTTTGTGTAACGCTGAATTTCGTACATTTTAACTTCTTGTTGTTTTCGCGCGTAGCCATTGAAAACACAATAGGGAACTGGTAGTGAAGTATCAAATTCATTCTTATTTTTGCTTTTTTATCTCAAAATGTACGTACACCAAATATTAAAAAGAGTTTGTTTCTAAGTTTGTCTGTTTACAGGTGAAAATTTCCAAGAAATATTTAATAGTAGACATGTAGAATCAACATTCACGTACAAGTTTCTTTGCTTGCTGTTAAAAAAGAACTCATGTACATCATCAGGATTGTTGCTGTTACCTGTGTCATGGTTTGAAATCAAAATAGTAAAATTTATTTGAATACCTCTTTTCTCTTTATATCTTTATATGTGTCACATCCGAAACACAAGCATTTTGTTAACTGTCATATCGGAAATGCGATGCCTCAACAAATCCAAGTCAAGATAAAGTCATGCAGGAAATCTGGTTCCTCTAGTCACTTTCTTCTCCAAATTCGCAGATTAAAACATAATGTTCACTTCTCATTTTCTATGCAAAAAACTACAGAAAAAAAGAAAAAAAAGATATGCAGGATCATCTTTGTTGACAAATTTGCTAAAATAGCAGAAATATCAACAACAAAAAGTGTGCCTTATATGTCTGCATATATTTCAAGTAAATCAAGTTCATACTTCTAGTAATCTAAATCCTGATATCCACATGGACAGGAGTTAATTTCATTAATTTTTTTGTCCCTAGTTTGATTTATAACATTTCATTCACCATGGATACATAAATATGAAATATGAAATTTTATGTGAAAATGTTATAAATCAAACTAGGGACAAAAAATTAATGAAATTAACTCCTGTCCATGTGGATATCAGGATTTAGATTACTAGAAGTGAACTTGAAATATATGCAGACATAAGGCACACTTGTTTTTTGATATTTCTGCTATTTTAGCAAATTTGTCAACAAAGATGAAAATTTTCAAATCCTGCATATCTTTTTTTTTTTTTTATTTCTGTAGTTTTTTGCATAGAAAATGAGAAGTGAATATTATGTTTTAATCTGCGAATTTGGAGAAGAAAGTGAAAAGAGGAACCAGATTTCCTGCATGACTTTAACTTGACTTGGATTTTTTGAGGCATCGCATTTCGATATGACAGTTAACAAAATGCTTGTGTTTCGGATGTGACACTCTTGTTAACAACAATTCTTCATATAAAGAGAAAAGAGGTATTCAAATAAATGTTACTATTTTGATTTCAAACCATGACACGGGTAACAGCAACAATCCTGATGATGTACATGAGTTCTTTTTTAACAGCAAGCAAAGAAACTTGTAGTACGTGAATGTTGATTATGCATGTCTACTATTAAATATTTCTTGGAAATTTTCACCTGTAAACAGACAAACTTAGAAACAAACTCCTTTTAATATTTGGTGTACGTACATTTTGAGATAAAAAAGCAAAAATAAGAAGGAATTTGATACTTCACTACCAGTTCCCTATTGTGTTTTCAATGGCTACGCGCGAAAACAACAAGAAGTTAACCTACCCAACGCTAGGGGCGCCCTTCCCCATGTACGAAATTCAGCGTTTCATTGATCGCTGTACAAAACCGGCGCAGTGTCCAGTCTTCCCCTTGTAGTGTCTTTGCTATTACTCATTGCACAGACTTTAAATTGTCCCGTATGGTATATTTTTGAATCCAAACACTTGAATCATACATAATCTTTATAACAATATTGGTTGGAAAACCCAAACCTGTTCCTGTGGATTTTGACAATGTTACTAGATCCCTTTAACCGCTTATATAAGACCTCTTTTAATTTACGTACAAGATTATTTGTAATCCATGAAATCCATATAATCCTCATAGATCGATCATTCTTTTAATTTCCGTAACAGATTATTTGTATTCCTCATAGATCGATTATTCACGCACATTATCTTGATGATGGATGGATCTTTACACGGGTGAGTTAATAAGATGAAGTAGAAGGCTGTCGCGGTATAAGGGAAATCTTTGCTTGACTTATCTGATGGGAACCACACCCACAACTAATGTCCTAGTAAATGAGAGAAAACAGTTTTAGTAGCCCATTACACCAACCAAAATTTAAGAAAATAGGTTTCCAGATAAAATAATGTAATCATAATTTGAAAACTCATCATACAAATGTACGTGCTCATGGGCATACATAATGCAGAAGATTACTGGAACCAGGAACATTATGACAAAAGAACTAGTCTGTTCTGCAGACACATGAATGTTTATTAGCAGTAAACAAATTGGATTTGGAGACACATATTCCGATAGTTGCTGGTGGAATAGATTACTTACAGGTGATTACTTTTAGTATATCATATCAAAGGATTATTTAGGGGTGTTGGGTCCCCTTCATTTAAGCCCATCGCACACCACTCGATCTTGAGAATGCAGTGCTCCCAAGGGAGTAGAGAGTGCACGTCACGTGCGAAGCGAAGGCCGACTGAAAACAATTCAACTTAGGCTGGACTAAGTTCATTACGCTGGACTAACTAATCCACACTTTAGTCCAATACCTCAGTTTAGTTAAACCGGCAAACTTATCACTTTAGAGCTGGCTTAAAGCCATGATACAGGCCTACCATAATACGACATTTTAGTCCGGACTAAAGTTATATACCTAGTCGGGGGTTAGTCGACACTTAGCAGTTTAGGCCGGCCTAATTTAGTAGAATATACCAGTCTATGGGGTTTAACACAAAAACGTTGATTCTTGGGGAATAATGTATGTGCATTCTATGTTCATCTGTAATTCTGTTTACTGACATGCTTGATTTAAGCATGTTTAAACATTGTCCACACCGTTGCACTTTTGAAAGCACTTCAAACAACTCAAACTCATCGAAATCGGTAAGAACACTTTCTCCGAAATCTTCAAGGCCCGTTTGACACAGACTGCGCCGTGCCTCCATTCCCTCCCCACCCTAACTTCCCCATCCTTCAAAAAAACGAAGAAAATGTTGAAAATCCATTGTGCAAATAATCA